>JASANE010014935.1:0-28295 GCA_030248225.1 Trileptium ribeirensis
TGTGGCCAGTCAGAAATGGACTCGTCGCATCGCCTAGAACCCGACATCAAAGTCGCAAGGAAATCACCCGGCTATTAAAGTCAAAGGAAAATCGACTGGCTGGATGAATATCCCCCGAGTTGTGTAAAAGGACGCGTCAAGCCACGTTGCAACCCTGACCGTATCCCGTCGGCTTGAATTAAAGGAAACCGTTCCATTTCTCTGTTTCGTTTGCCCCCCCCCAGTCTTCGTCGTTCGGTCAGTCGTACTATTAGGTAGGTAGGGACGTCAGCCGTTGTAGGACGCATTTATGCATAGGCGACAATGTGAATATAGCTGGAGGTTAAATTTCCGGAGTTAGAGTTGCCATACTTAGCTTTGCAACTAGGCTGTCGAGCTCGCGTAGTCGGCACCGAACATCGTTTCCCTCGACCCCGCTTAAGTATTCGTCGCCCAGAGCGATCAGCGTTTAGGAGCGTTTTCCGAAGCACTCTAGGGCCCCTGCTTAGTGCACTGCATGGCTGATTAGTTCGCTAACCCTGAACCGAAGCAGGGATAACCGCCCCTAGTTCGCAAACTGGCGAATATCTGTACGCTCCAACCCTGTTTTACTTTCTCGTCGCCCGTCTCCCGTAACTGTTTAAACCGACGCGACCTCTGCGAGTTTCTGCTAATCTCCTCTAAGGTAACTTATTTGGATTGTCTCGGCATGCTCACGGAAACACTCGTCCCAACACTAAACCTTGATTCTGTTAATAAACGTTGTATTTTGACACACCGACTACAGTCTTCTTCAGTACCGAGACGATAGGACATGATGCTTTTCTGGTTTGTCCGCTCGGACAAGCAGACCCTGTTCGCCATGGCTTGTGTGCGAGAATGTCGCAAGCCCTGACGAGCATGGCCTTCTATCAAATCTATTTCGTGTTTCTATGGAATCAATGAGTAAACTCGGAGAAATAACGTTGAGAAAAGTTAACTCGTTCCTGGCAATAACGTTAAAAGATCAATCAGGATTCTGACTAATTTCACCGAACTGGAATACATTGAAAAGCGCAGGCCACGCCATTGATAATCCGACATTAAACACTCAGGGCTCGTCGGAACCCTGTGGGGGCCACATAGGTCAATGCTCTAACACGGAGCATACCAGGATTTTTCCAGGCAGATCATCTTGAGCTTCAAATTTCTAGGGACTTTTTCACATTTATTTCAAAACTCTTATCACACTGAAATAGAACTTAACAACTTCCGATGAGTCTAAGATAGGGAATAGCGGCTAAGCTCCATGACCTGCGAGCAGGTGTCGGTGCTAGCCTCCCTGGGAGACCTCAGAAATCATACCCGATACTAGACACGTGCGCAACCCTTCGGGCGGGGTCCGAACACACCCCGTGAAGCGCGCCTGCGGCCTGCTAAGCTGCGTAGCTTCTTGGGTCTGACCAAGAATAGGTTCAAAATTTAGTATTCACGGTCCACCCTTGAGGTTACGATAGCCGGGGTCGTATGGGCATGGTGTTAGGAAGTTGCGCCATGCAGCTGCGTCACCGGTTATTACATATGTATATATGTCTTACTCCTTTCATTTTAATAATCTAGCTTCAAAGATGGTTAACAATGTAACTTTATGGAATACGCATTTTTTAAATATATAGACTTATTTTATATGTTCGCTCGATTTAGTTTCAAAACAAAAATTATTAATATTGCATATGAACAACAAATAATAAACATAAAATTAGTTTAACCATTTTGGGTGTTCCAAGAACAACTTTGCGGACATGGGAAAAACATTAGTTTTTTGTGTAAATTCACAATAATTTAAAGTATTATATTTCATCTGGAAAACATTTCCAAGAGCATACTTCTGTGCCAAACATTTAAGATTGAATAAGTAATACCCAAAATTGAGGACTGCGGCCGGAATGTACGAAGATTTTGACTACCATGCAAAATTATTTATATTTTTGGGGACTACTGATAACTTGTGAGCTTTTCACTAAAAACAGAACGAGCTCATTCCAGATAACATTTAACTCATGGCCGGCACCACATATAGAATTATATATTCTCGAGATTTCTTCGGTATTACGTATTGAAAATATTCCCAATTTTTATTAAGACAGAAGTGTTCTCAAAAATTAGCTTGGCTAATTTAATAATAAATGGCAAATTCAATATATGATTTCTGCATCAGACAAATCAGTATCACGCATTTCCATGTGACTAGCAGAATATAGCTTGAATGAATGCCATACACCTCCTGTGTAGTTTTTATCATGAAAACCTTGTAATTCATAATGAAGTTCTACACGTCACTTACGTTTTTGGATATACATAATACCATCCGCAGCTGATACATGAGTCTGCATCTGGGTGTCGCTGACTACCGGGCGTAAATGTTTACAGGATTATATGCTAGAATTTAGCCTAACGCAAACTAAATCAATTTCATGCATCTCAAAGCACCCCCTAAACACCTTTCAAAGCCTTGTAATTCATAGAAATAATTCACACATATCATCTACGTTTCTGGATATTCTACCATCCACAGCCATACATGAATTCGTATCCTAATATCGTTAATCTACCGATAATGTTCAAATTATTCTGCTAATATCAAATCAATTGGAATGTATATTTCAAGAACCCTGAAATTTTTCAAAGCTTCGCGTAATACCCATCAAAAGTGTAACGATGCCAGATTTTGGCCAGTAACACAAGCATTTAAATAAAGTTTGTGTAAATTGGCGTTGGAGTTATCGAAATAAGAACTGGTGTTTAAACTGAAACTTTCATGGATTCCAGTAGTGAAACTTAATATATTTTCTCACTAAAACAGGCGGTACCTGAGCCTTGTACCACTTACATATAATCACATGTCAAAACGTGTTTACCTATTGAGATTACAGAGCGTAAATAGTGAAGCATAGGTACACCTGCGCCTTCGGCGCGCACAGCCAATCAGCTTGCTATACATACTCCCACACGCAAGATGTGGACATCACACAATACCGGACTAGTTAAGCAACAAAACTAAACCCAGCAATGAGTTTCACATGCCCAAAACCCCCTAAGTGCAAGCTATCAACCTCTCAGGACGTCACAAATAAAATGAGGAATTTCGAGTCGAGGAACCACGGGGTACCATACCCCTAGTACCCATGGGTCGCAGAGCAAAACCAACACAGGCAATGAGCTTCCGATGCCTGAAAATCGACCAGTTAAATTTTTCAGCCTACTGTGACGTCAGAACGAATTTTGTATCGAGGAACCGCGAGGGTGCCTGAAACACGCAACTCCATAACCGAAGCCTTAATCGAAAAACAAAAAAGCAACGAGATTTATTTTACTATGAAATAGAACCAACCAGAGAAAAAAACTCCAAAGTTAAGATAAAAATAAACTTGCATCCATGAAGGGTACTAAAATGGGGTAAAAACACTCATTTTGATCTCTGACCCCGGAACCAGATCTCAAATCAAAAACGCTTGGGAATATGGTGTAAACCGACTTTGAAGGTTCTAATTAGCCTAAGTTCGTAAAAATCGGTTAAGTCGTTCCCGAGTTATGGCTGATCACACACATATACATAGAATTTAAAAGCTTTCACCCCTGCAACACACAATCTCCAATACGGTACACTACGCTCTGATCATTTTTTCATTCCAATTTTCTAAGCGGAGAGTGCGCTTGTTTTGTTTCAACAAATTCCAACGAAGTTACTGCCGAAAACAGTAGTAAGCGTCATCAAAACAAAATATGGTACAATCTATGGTAAAAGATATATAATATGGTAAAAGATAGGTATAATCACTTATCTTTTTAGTATTATGGAGATTACCAAATCCTGTACTGGGTACGTTATTATAATCACTTCTTGAGTTGAATTCATTATATATAACACATCGTCAATATAAAATTTACTGCACACTCTAGGTCGCCTTCAATATAATCCAGACGGCGTTTCTAAACTAATACGTCGACACTACGAAGTCTGTACGTGAACGAACAATGCTTACAAAACGTATACCAACTGCAATATCGACAATTCGAGACCACTCAACCTATATCACATTATGTGTTCTGAACCCCGCGCAACAGAAATATATTGCGTTAAAATATTCATATGCTGTGAAGCATAACCGCTACCGAAGACCAATTCGTCTAAGCGCTGACTGGGTTTCACGTAGTTCCATCTCTATTTTGAGTTCAGCCAACCGTTTTTCGTAGTCCGACGTGTCTTGGTTTGTTAAGCGACCTTCCTGGATTAACTGCTCAAGAACTTGACGTTCCATCGCTGGCACTTGTTTCCAAATGGGCTTGTCCATTTCTTCATTAAACCACTCGTCTAGGTCTTTTGGTGATCTATAAGATAACGAAAAATATCCACAATACTTAAAACTACTGTTCAAAATTACTTGTTCATTTGATTTTACCATTTCCATGGGCCAGTTTGCATACCATTTATATAACCGAATTGTTCTAAGCTGTTAATATTGGTTCATTTTAAGCTCCGAATAATTATTGTTTTAGTCCAACATTTGAAATTAATATCGTTGCATAAATAGCATTACAATCAGATTGAAATTACCAAGTAAATCCGCTGCTTTCACAAAAACATTTTTATGCAATTTGAAAAACAACCAGTGTTATTGCAAGTTTAACTACCACAGCTATGCTACAGTACTCGCCACAGAGTTTACCCTTAGTTGGTAGCGAGCAGCGATCGAACAATGAGAAAATTTTAAAACCTTTCAAAGGAAATTACGTGCCCATTAACAAGTTGCGAGCGAACTGCTTCAATGTGGTGAGTTGTGTACTACCTATTTAACTAAGATATAATAAAAACTTGACCACAATTTTCATACGGCACAACCAAAATTTTGCACTACGGCCTATAGTACCTTTCATATGCCAAACCAAATCATCCATAAAATAAGCGCGCTTGTCTTGCTAATTTATTAATAAGAAAACCAAAATTGTAAACGCGTGGTCACACGCTCAAACTTTTTGTTCAAATTTTGACTGTAATTTTTAAATGAAAATTGCGATATTTCAAAGTTTAAGATCAAAATTTGAGCTAAAACTTTTTCAGGTAATACATCTCGTCCATGATTGGCTACAGGAATATTCATGAAAAGTTTGAACTGTGTTCATATGTTCTTATTTGCAAAAAATACAAAAAAGATGCTTTCAAATTTTGATCAAAATTTCAGCTCAAATTTTGATCAAAGTTTGGGCGTGTGAACACGCCTTAAGGATGCCGAAACTATATATCTTAATTCACTGAACTATGTACATTGTACTCAAAACATAACTATAATAATTACACAGTACGCCTATGAACTATGAGGAATTTTCCATTGCACCACTTTACTTAGTTTACGGTGACTCATTCAACTACGAATACAAACATCATTAACATAATAGTGTAGATTGCGCAGAGAAATATTACCCGAAAGTTGTCCAAGAAAATTAAACGACGTGGGTTTACGAGCAGTTTATAGTCTACCACAGCGTAATCGAATTTATATTTTAGCAAGCGGAAAATGCCTCTAAATGGATTAGTAAACTTCATTATAAAAACAACATTTCAACTAACTACATGACTTTAGTCTCATACAGATATAGCTGGTTATATCACATTTACAGTGAAATTTGGCTTTTATATGGTTGCTTTAAGTTTTAGTTATCTTCAAAATTACTACCTGATTGTGCGGAAATATCCTTTTCATCACTAACAATTATTAGCTGTAATGGCTTCGCGTTGTGTATACCTCGCGCTTAGTTGCATGGCATAGGTAGCCGCCAGTGATTTTAATTTTTTTACTTGTAGTTACAACATTTTAAGTACCTTTATTCACGAAACATTGTAACAATTTCTGCATAATATTCATGCCTTTTCCATTTAAACATCTTTCTATAAATAAAAAGGACGAACCAGAGCTAATATTTTTGACAGAACTATCGGATAAAATGACTGCAACACTCAAAAACAAAGCTAGTATCATCACAAAGTGCAGTGAAACAGTAAGTCACAGTTTTGTTGAAAACCGTGTTGAGGTACCACATTGCACCCGCAAGTTTTTACTGAATTCTGCAAAATGACATGAATGTATCCAATCCATGTTATGGTTAATTGAAACAGAGCGACTGGAACAATTGGAGTACCTCAAATAACATTTAATTATCCGAAAAAATGTTGTCTGTGCTCAACATATACTTGGTCATTAGTGTGATGTATTTTCAGAAATTTATATGACGCATAATGAAATGTAATTGTAAGCTTAGCTTTGTGTTTGCGCTTCTCAAATGACGACGATTCACAGAAAAGTGTACAAATTGTAGACACTTTCTTTCATTAATCTGGTCGTTTGTAATATCTCAACATTTTAGATCGTAACTTCGTAACTCTTACCTTATCAGACGTATGGGATCGATAAGCGAATATTAGAATTTTTGACTACGAACTACAACTGTTATGTGCAACATTTCTGTCACAACTGTTTTTCGAGGTATGACCCAAAGTTTAAAGTTGTCTAAAAGAGGTGAAACTTAAAATTTCGCTCTTTTTATTTTTTTTTGTTTCTTTGCGATTCAACACGGGCTCATGCGGCTATTTCAATAACCTGTCGACCAGCTGGTGTCGTTGTCTTAAACATACATTAGCTATGTTATTAATCATGAAGGGTAACTTTGACAAATTTTGGAGCCGGAAAATGTCAAATTGTGATATTTTTCAAATTATCTGTGCACAGAGAATCTAAACGGACTTATAAACGTGCGCCAATATAATGAACGGCAAATTGTACTTACGGCGTATGTATCCGATGCAGTAAGCGTTATGTGGTTAGAGCGTGTAAAATAACGGTTAGAATAGTAATTTCTACTAAATGATTTTTAATTTTTTGTTCGATAGCAAAAGTGATCACGATGTGGTCTTTAGTTGATGCGACCCCAACATGATAAAAAAATAAAGGTTCTTTGTTAAATCGGGCCATACATGGTACCACTGTTTCGCAGCCCATTTTGGTGACATAGGCTTCGTGCCATACAGAATCAGATCATCGAGAACTAAAACATTTGTCACCACCACTTTTTGTGGGACGAATCCTTGAGCCGACGCGTGCCCGATTATGATTCGTCGACCCTTTTCCATAAATACGGATATGTCAAATTTTTGCACGTTATTACGTGATTTTACTTAGAAAGAATGTCTGTTAGGTTATTAAGCATGTTGGACACTTGGCTTTGCCTATCTAAAGTTCAACTTCGCTGTATTACACAATTTCATAGGGCTTCAAGACTTTTGGTTATATATTGCCTGCTGGGCTTCAGGAATGGTTTATATAAACGTTTTTCTGAACGTTCAACACAATAATTTGGTTATATAGAGTGCAGTACGTAATATTGCATGGCTTTTCGATTTTCAAAGAGTTAAGGATCAATGAACCCGATTTCCAGAATTTAGTCAGTCTTCAGTAGTTTGGTTACATATTGTATGCAAGGATTCAACAACACGTATATAAGTTTTTGGGTAGGCTGAATATGCTGTTTTTATTATTAAGAGACAAGCACATACTTCATGCGTTTTCAGTTGTTTTCGATGGTTTCAGGATTGAGCAGGTTTTAGGTTTTCAATGGGTTCAAGGTTCCAGACGCTTTACACTGCTATATACATCAAACCATGTTACATGTGATTAAGAATGATACCTAAAAATGAAACGCTTGCTCCGTTTCACCTTTGCATGTGAGATACTAGTTAGAACAAACGTTCCATACCGCCAAGCTGCCAAAATTTCAATACCAAATGTATGATTGTACCAAATGGGGTTTTTCGATGTTAAAATCGTTCTAGACGGCTCCGCCGACCACCGAGACACCTCAATGCAATCCAGGGCATGGATAACTGTTCCCACATTTGGCTCAGACGGTGCAAGCGGTATCCGCGTTAAGCTGGTTAGCGCCTACTACCGTATGTAGCATTCAAGCGTGACATTTTACAAATGGTTGTCGGAATTTATTCATAAGACTGAAATTTTTGGGATCGATCTGACATCCTCCCGCCGATGTGTCGCTGTATGTTTGCATGATATGCGATGACTGATCATCACGGACGACGTAAATTACGTTACCAGCAAATGTGTGATTTCGTTTTATTCGTTTCATCGAATTTTTCAATGGTGAGCTTAAATTCGATAGGCTTTTCGCCACTTGCGCCAGACGTTAGTAGTTAAGTTTGTTGAGCAGTTTAAACTGTATCATTCCGATGATACGATTGCATTGTTTACCAAGTATGACTTTGTATCGTTCGAGAACTTGGTGATGATTGTGCGTCGGCGCAAGGACCAGCTGCCCGGGAACTATGGCGATATCGAAGAGTGTATTTTTTGAGATTTTTGACAAGATGAGTGATGTCTCGTTAAATGGCCTGAAGCAAAAGCCAAAAGTTCACTGCATTTGCGCTGGGTTCAAGAGAAGACTTACACGACGAGCTACTTGATTTCTTACAAGCACAAAAATTGTTCATTGGTCGTTTAGATCCGAAAAGACATGCGTATTGCAAAACGAGGGACGTTTTGCTGCAAATATTGTGTCTGCTATGACGAACCCGTCGTTACGATGAGTCACCTTGAGCTGCCGCTCTCAACCGAGCGTGTGGAATCCACGTTCTCTGCGTTGTCACATACCGATACCCGCGTATGCTGTAAATACAGTCACAGCACAATTGACTCGCTTGTAGCAATACTGAAGAAAGCTGGACTGGTCGAGCCACTACATGTTCAATTGGCGGTTGTTTTGGTCGTTTGGTAATCACACTCCCAATCTGGTTAGACAGAACAAGGGTATGTGTTCAATGATTAAAAAGATCCAATCTAGATTTTCGAACAACCAGCGGTCCAGCGTCTTCAGGATCACTTGCTCGCACCCATCATGGGTGCGTTCGAAGAAGAGTCGGATTCGCGGAGGAGGATCCTGAAACGGATTAAGACTAAAATCCAATTGAGCTCAAAATCTCGATGGGATGGTACCCGACCGGGTTAATGATGAAGACGACACAGAATCCTCGGCAGATTTTAGCAGCTTCCGTGATCCCAGCAGCGATTAAGCCTATGGTGCGACGCGACTCCGACTCAGCAGCATGGTCGGCTGCTGCGCTAGGGCAGGTGGGGTGCACTAGCCTCGCGACGGATCACTTTAATGACTTAAATAAAAAAAATTAAAATATATAAATACAAAAAACGCTCAGGGCCCGGTACTTTCGCTTACAGCTAGCCTATTCAATCTATCAAGCAACCAAAAAATTGTCACCAGCATCGAATACCATCGTCGTTGTCATCGATTCATGATCGAGGCCCAATTCAAGTGTAACACAGTATTATATAATTGTTTTTGGATTTTTAGGGTTAAGAAACCTATTAGATTAAATGAATGAACTTGGGGGCCTAAATCCGGGAGGGGTGCAAAATCGCGGGGAGCAAACATTTCAGGGAAACGGGTGAATCGGGGCAGACGCAGACCAGGATGTGGGGTTCGAAGAAGCCAGTAAATATCGAAATCTCAACGCCGTTGCTTAATTTGCGAATATACTGAACGATTTTCAAAATACATTAATTAAAAAATTCCTAACTTACCGAAATAAAACGTAGAAAAAGAAGACAATCGTTGTGACTAAAACCAGAAGAGAACGGCGACTATAGTACTGTTGCGACTGATAATAGCTCAAAGGTATATGGTCGGTTTTGTCCTTTGCAATATATTCGGCTAGACTGGGTGGTAGACCTTGCGACGGTCTAAAAGCAATGCTGTCTGAAAACTTCGGCTGGACAGCTGTCGAATCACCTGCTGTACTAGATTTGGACGACATTGGCTCCTGCTTCTTTACAGGAACAGTATCGGTTGTTTCATCTTCAAATTTTCCGATATCCTGCTTCGTTTTAACGAGGCGCCAGGTCAAACACAGCCATCTATTAAAATATAGACATTATACAAATCTGTCCTGTCCATTGTGGGGAGTACGGGGACTTCCACTTTCCTAATCCTCATAATCGTGAGATTTTGCACTTGTCAGTCCTCCACTCGGCCGAAACCCCATGTTCAACTAAATCCAAAAAATTTTATGTCTGCAAATCTGTCTTTGTATTCAAAATGTTTTTATACATTAATTAATACTATTTCTAATGCTAAAACGTCGTTTTATAGCTTGAAAATACGTGTGAACAAACTACATGAAAGTATGGAAATATTTAGTATTAGGAAACAAAATTTATTTCACTACTTTGAAATTTCCCCGAGAATGAACATGCACCCTACTTTTTGGAGGGCTGGACAGGCCAAAAAATGACTAATAGTGTTCCAGTTGCTATTCCCTTAAGTTGGCTGACGTCCCAAAGCCATAAACAAGAACTTTCGGTCATATTATAATAACCAGTCTGCTGTCACAGACAAAAATGCGGAAAACACGGACCTAAGTACGTCCGTACGCGTCCAGGCGCAATTTCTTCTGTCCAGGTGTAGATGAGCAGACCGAAAGAAATTGCGCCCATCCGAGTCTACACGACACTGTGTTGGTCCGCGTCTGCGATTACATTTGTCCCTACTGCAGCTCCCTCTGAACATTCAGGAGACCCGCTTCCGTTGCAACCATCCAGAACATATTCATGTGCTATAAAAATCAGATATGAGAACAAACACACTGATGCGGTTTCAACACATATATAAAATGTACCTCATAAATATCAAAAAGTAACGGAGCATTAGATAGCAAGGGTTTAATAAGATATCGAACATATATATCACACATAATGTAAAATTAGGAACTCAAATAGGATTAATATGTTACAATGACATTAGATAGCTAGACACATTTCGACAATTTAATGCGTCAACGTCAAAGTTACACACTAATTGAGCACATAAGTAGCTTCACAGAACTTGGCAAATAATGGATAACACATCTTCACATTAATCAAATATTTGAAGTACCAAGGTTTCCAAGAAAACAAGGATTTAAGAAATTGTTTTTTATCACACTGGAGGCACTTATTACAGTGAGTATGCGCGCAAACGACACACCGACAATTGCTTGTATCGAACCCCGATAACATATTATAGTGTGATCCTTCTAGCCTTCTGCGCGCAAACAGATAATTATTCACGAAATAAAACTTTACATTTTTGTCATAATTGAATATTTTTCGCCACGTGCAGAGTAATTACGTAGTAAATAAATGCTTCAACATTTCGAAATTTAAACTCATTTGGGCTTGAATGAATGAATGACAGCAGGAGGGGTTAATGTAATCTGGTTGGACCTTCGGTCCTTTCCAGCACCCCAATCTGTTTGAAGAATCTAAACTCTTATCCTTTTCCAGAAACCTACTAATTGGGTCAATTTTAGTTGATGGCCTTGGGTGCTATCCAAAATTCCATGTCCAAAGAATTTAAACTTTCAAAAGTCAAATATTTTGCGGTCTCCAAATCTTTACACCTTCTACACTTATCATTGTCTTCAATCTTCAGTTTTCAAATGTTTCATAAAATTGCCGTGCCCAGTAACAAACTGCACGACGATTCTCATTCTATCTTTACTCAATTTCCATAGAAACATGGATTTTCGTTTATCAATTTCTTTGAAGAAGCATCTAGTCTGCAAGCATTTATTTCCGTCGCGCCACTGTGACTGATGGTTCCTATACGAATTGTCTTTTAAGAAAGTATTAACAATTGTATTACTTATAGGAATACAACGTTAGGGACCCACAAACCCAGTGTCCGATCCCTTCTTAGCCAGCCTATCAGCCACTTCATTCCCAAATAATCCAGAATGTCCTTGAATCAAACCTAGTTTCAAGCTATTCCTCTTACCAACCCTATTAAGATGCTTTGTGCATTCTAGCACGCATCAAGATCTGATTCGGGAATTATATATCTAATGCCTTAAGTGCAGCTTGACTATCGCTAAAAATAGCGATACTTCTATTCCTAAGTTTTGTTTCTTCTAAAATTTCTGCGCATCTGCATATAGCGGTAAACTCTGCGTGAAAAACAGTTAAATGTCGATCAAGTGGGATAAATAGTGATACTTTATTTGGAATAAAGAGACCCCACCACAACTTCTTTCATTGCCCCTGTTGATCGCCAATCTATCCGTGTGTCCATTTGGGCTTTCTGAACATTACATTATGGATTGAAAATGGCTGTTTTGACAATATTCTATTTCACACCGGAGCTGTTGATGAATGGATTTATTTTTGATCTGATGTCGTCCGCCCTGTAACATATTAGGACTATCACAGACAGACAAAAATAATTTGTATTCACTAGAATGCTATATGAGAAACCTCCGCCCGCTCAACTTCGATACCGATAAGCTAAACCTCACCTTGACCTATTATTGCATATCACAGCACCACGATATGGCATACATAACATAACGCGGCGCAAAATCATACTTTGGAGTCATTAATGATGAAACCACATGAAGTAATAATTATAGCATATTCCACTAAAATTATATTATTGCAATTGTAATAGATCCATTCTGCATCGTTATTAGTTAGATCAATCCTTACCAAAGTCCAAATTGACAACATTAAGGAAAGTCAGGTCATAATACTACTCTAAATAGCAAATTTGGCCATATTTAATGAAAATATCATATGTGTGCGCGAACAGTTAATTATGATATTTATGATACTTTGCCGTTGTAAAATGATTATCTTATTTACTTGTATTTAACTTGCGTTTTAAATTTTCTTCCTCACGCCGTCCTGAGAAATCATTATCAGGACCTTGTTCTCGACAGCAAGCCTAGTGAGACCATAGTAATGTACAGTTTGGAACAGCAGAAATTGTGTGGTAGAGCTATAGCTGATGTTACCACTCAGCAGAAAGACTCTGTGTTTCCTAAATTCCTTCAGAAAGGCCTGCGACCTGAGATTCGCAGGCAGTTATTAAATCAAATACGAGAGTGTGAGAGCTTTAACTGACTTTTGTACTCATTCCATGGGAAATCTAGATCGGACGGGGCGATATTTCGATTTTTACGTATTTTTGGCATATTTTTAGGCAATTTTTTGTTATATGTACACCTTTCCAGAACTGATGATATTATGAGGCTATTAACTAAATACGCGTTACTTAGTCAATCCGAGGCTACTAAAAAGTCTTTCCCACCACTTACTTTTATTTTTTCTTTCTGAATCAATACCAAACATGGGAAGATTTATAGAGAAGATTGCGTGGGAATACGGAGGATTTTGACGAGTGGCGTGGTGGAATCGCCGAGTGCGGTTCTTCCTCCACGACACTGGAGAGGCCAGTTTAATTACATGTTGCCAAATGTTATCAGGACGCTCTACCAGGTTGCCCTAAAACTGGTACTAACTCTGCAAATAAGTCGTGGTCCCAATTGAGAGAACCTGGCGAAGGGCTAGTTACTCAAGTACAGTCTGTTCTGGAGCAGTATCGTAAAGAGAGCAACACCAACAGTGACACAATAAACAGCGTACTTGATGTAATTAACAAGAGAGATCACGCTGCACACCATTTGAACCCGCTTGCCCGGCCGTACGCTGCGAATACTCCGCCTACTGCCTGGCCATTACGTGATTTCTCCGCGGTAAGCCTGGCAAGCTCGCGAGTGTACTGCAGTAACTCGCATCGTGCGCGACCATAATAACGTTGCTTTGCGCTATCAGGAACATGTCGTCTAGTATGTCCCTCGTCATATTTTTTGCGGTCGTAACCCTAGTTGGCCA
This sequence comes from Trileptium ribeirensis, assembly GCA_030248225.1. NCBI lineage: Eukaryota > Metazoa > Nematoda > Enoplea > Enoplida > Thoracostomopsidae > Trileptium > Trileptium ribeirensis. The sequence continues at coordinate 13,746 of JASANE010014935.1, forward strand.
AGGTACCTAAATGAGTGCAATATGAGTGCTGCTAATAACGCAAGAGAGGAACCACCACAGTAGCAATAAAGCTTCCCACAAGTACTTTATTTATAAAGAAATAACCCAAATTGCTATAACCCAGGCAATAAACTGAATAGAAATGATTACACTCGTTCAAGTGGTTAATTTAACCGACCACCACCTCGGTGTATTAACAGTGGCCGCAATAACGCTGATTACTTCGAAAACAGACCTCCAGTCTTTTATTTCTCAATTTATAGGGTTTTATTGTACCTTATGTAAAGACGAAAAAGATAAAATGATAACGATTTACAAAATGACAAGTAAGAGTCTTCGAAATTGAGGATTTTTGCTTTTCCGAAAGGGCAAAGAATTTTAGGGTACGTGCCAAAGTTTACTGGTGTAAAATGAACCTGGTTTCAGGTCGATCCGATGCGAATGCATAACTTATTAATAAATAATTGGGAAAGACCCCTAATTGAAGAAAATAAAGAGTTCTAAGCTAATTTAGTCATTTAATCTTATATTATTAACGCTCTATCAACTTCAGATTGAAAGTCCCGAGGCCTAAGCCCTTCTAGAAAGTCTAAGCCTCAGACTAATCCTACGCCTTAGACTAAGTCGGGCCTGTCGCTCCCGAACACACCGCACTAAGCTATTTTTCCACACACAGCCAAAACTTACGCCTTAAAACATCAGCCTATTTTACAAAATTCAAAAATATCAATTTTTCGCTTGCATCCGCAATATCGGACTCCATATCTTGCTACCGCGTTAACTACTCAACCAGGTCGCATCTATCTGCAATATCTAAATGTAACTGCAAATGCAGTACTACTTACTATTATGTAGTTCTTATACTAAGCCTAAGCCTTAGAATAATGCCGGGTGCTGTCCCCCAAACACCCCGCACTAAGCCATTTTTTCACACAGTCAAAAGTTACCCCTTAAAACATCAGCCCTATTTCACAAAATAAAAAACATAGATTTCTCGCTTGCAATCCCAATATCAGACTCCACATCTTGTTATCACGGCCACCTATTGATGTGACCAATTCAATGTTAGATGGCCAATCTGTTTTTATACCATATCCATATTTGAGCCAATTCGCTCCGTCAAAGCAAAAGTTATGGTCTAAACTGTGAAAAATAAAACTTGACCGCGAAAGGCATACCTGAATCTATCGTAAAAGAAGTCCTCAAGTCCTGGTTGGTCACCGGGTTAAAGAACGAAACCCGAAACCGACTATGCGTGACAAAAGAAGAAACTTTCGCAATGTTGACAGAGAAAGCCGAAGCGGTGGAGAACGTCGACCAACAAATGACACAAGGACTGTAAAGTGTAAGCGAACAACGACCAAGATATCGAGAGGTTCAATCAAACCGACCAAATCAGTTGAATGTCAATCAAACGAGACTAAGTACGGGTCAACGGATTGCAGACGAGATTGTCAACGGTCAGCGACCGAGATTGCAAAGTCCGCAAACTCAATGGCGTCCTCAACGGTGGAACAATCAATAAATGCAAGTACCCCAACCCCAACAGCAACGAATTGTGCAACCGTGGACGATACCGACACCAGTAATGCCAAAAGGCATGAATTATCAACAACCGGTGCAACCATATTACGAACCGATGGAAATTCAACAAGCAACGCAATGATGTATTCTAGGCAAGTACCTCAGCAACCACAAATGAATTAGCAACAACAAAGAATCATAGGAAAGTTGGGCCACAGAACAGAACAATGTTCTTCGAGAAACGTAGGACAAAATGCAAAAGAAATGCGAACAGTGAACCAACACCAGAATCAAAACCGTTATAGAATGGTACCAAGTCGACTGATTCCGCAAAATGAGCAAACGAACAATCAAGCAGCAAGATCAAGTGGAGTACAGCAGAGAAAGAAAAATCAAATACAACCAAAGAATATCGAAGACATATCGGCAGATGAAAAAGAAAAATTTGTGGAAGTGGGTCAAATCGCATTACGAGAAAAACAACAACAGATAATGAAGGCAGTACCATAAAATGCAGAGCGAAAAGATGAATTCTTGGAAACATTAGCTGCGGCAGATGACTTTTGGTAAACGTTAGCAGTAGGTTCGAAGGACCAAAAGGAAGCCGAAAAGCCAACACAAGAAGTAGAACAGAAGCCACAGATATGTCATGGCAAATAATCCGAAAGAAAAACGATACTAAACAAAGCGTCAAGCCTTGAAGAAATCAATGAAGAAGGGCACGAGCAATTATCATTCGCGGAAGTAGTAAGAAAAATGAAAGAAAAAGAAGGCGACGGACTAAGGGTCAGATCATATGAAGCCGCTCATCGATTAATACAAAGAGTGGACTCCCAACTACAAAAAGAATTGGCGAAAGAAACCAAAAAAGAACAACTTACACAAAAATGCTCAGAGCTCCAAATGACTAGCCACCAAACGCGAAAAACAGCCGAACAAGTTCTTCACAACTTGAGTCTACAGAAAGTAGACGTGAAAACTCCGAACAGTCTCAATGTGGGAAGAAGTCTTCGGAACGAAGACGCGAATACGGTCGACCAGGGTCGCGAAATACAGAAGGTTCATGTTGTAGAAACGAACAGATTTGCCTGCAAGAAAACAATTTGAACCTAGCGAACTGGTAGTTAGAAGAGGACAGCAGCATCAATACGCGAGAAAAAGAAAGGAAGAACAACGAATATGGAACGCTCCAGTACGGTACCAACAACGAGAAGAAACGAAACCAAAAGAAAAAGACAGAAATCCTTAAAGTATGGAACAAACCTCAAGTCAAAACACAACGCCATGGCTACGGAAACCCAAATCCCTCACTGGAAGATGTGAGGAAAAAGCAGCAAAGTCCGGATTGGATATAAACATTGTGGCAAGAATGGAGCTGAAACAGAAGCAAGAGTTAGTTTGTGGTTCAACGGTATGGTCGAAACGGTATTTTGTGGACAAATAAGGAAAGGTACGGGGAAACCACGAAAGAGGAGGAAGACCAAGTCCAAAAAGATTACGACGTTACGAAAAAAGATTACGATTACGAGTACGTCCAAAAAGATTACGCCAAGTCCAAAAAGATCACGATTACGAGAGAAACAAGAAAAGTGGACGCATCAAAGACAGTAACGAATAGACCGAGCACTATGGCAACCGATTGAACGCCCGATTATAAAGATTACGCCAAGTCCAAAAAGATCACGATTACGAGAGAAACAAGAAAAGTGGACGCATCAAAGACAGTAACGAATAGACCGAGCACTATGGCAACCGATTGAACGCCCGATTATAAAGAAAATCAAAGACGAACAGATTGACGAGAAGTTGGTAGAAGTGTTAAGCGATCCTGCGAAGAAATTCGAAATATATGAGCCTGGTACCGACCTACCAAGACAGCATGTGCTAGCGGAAATGAGAGCAATTCAGAAGGTCTTCACCGAAAAGATGGAGAGAATGGAAGAAATTATCGCAAAAAAGGGAAAGCGTATGGAAGGAAAAGTACCAAATAGAGCACAAACGATGCCAAAAAGTGGAAGAAATGGACGACAGAACAAATCGCATCGTAACGACGAGAGGGCGAATAATTCAGCCAATCAACTGGCTCCTAAAACAACAACGAAAGGAAACCTAAATGCGCTGGAAATTGTGAAGAACAAACAGACAATCGGTGACCAAAAAAACTCGAAATCAACAATCGCTGAGCAAAAGTAACCTAAATCCACAATCGGTGTCCAAAATAACAACAAAACTCGAGGTGGAGGAGGTGGCGACCCGTCCGGACGTCGCTTCCTCACCAAATCTTAGTTGATCACGAAGGTAATTATTGAAGGAAGAGAGGAGCGGTTGCTACCCGTCCGGGAGCGCTGGGAATCTCGGAATTCATGCCGACCTATAATGATCAATAACATGGGAATCGGAAAGAACGCCGATAATGGAAAGACGGTGGACAATGAATACGAAACAAACGACAACCGAACGGGATAAAGAACCAACCGGAACAGATACCACAACGACCACCACGAATCGAATCGAAACCGAAAGAATTCGGTGCAGTTCGATAATGACACGATGACCAAAGAACACGTATATTACGAAACCGGTGAAAATTTTCCCAACGACGTCGAGATCCGGTGCCCCGTAGAAACATCAGCGATCTTAAACATGGAATCTTAAACCACGATCTACAGAGACGATCAGTCTTACGACAAACCGTATTACGACCACAAAGACGATATAATATATAGTCATAATTTTGCCATAAAAATCCTGACCAAAAACATTCCTACCAAAATATCCCGAACCAGCCATTCCAAAGAAGAAATTTAAAATCTTGCCAAATAAAAATAGTACTTCAATTTTCGACTAATAATTGTTGTGTTATTAATTGTTTTGTGCCTTTATTATATTAACTTATTATTAACTATATAATCATATATTATTTTCAAGCTTTTTAGTTCAAAATTTTGGCGGGAGACCGCAAGTCCGAAGAACCAGGTCACAAAGAAAGAAGAGCAAATCGGGACGGTAAACAAAAGAAGAAAATAAATTGGGACGGATATAACTGAAGTAAATCGGGACGGTAACAGGGGCCGGTTGAATGAATGAAATAAAAACGGGAATTGATAGCGTCAGTGAAAGACGCATGCTCAGCGAAGGGGGTTAATGGTAACAACAGAAAATCGGGAAGGTAAAATGGGATAAAACAGATACGGGAATGAACTCAAGAGGCAAAGTTAAGGGCTTCGGCCCGTGGTGTTTAGGAATTCACCACTTAAAACGTCCCCCGCTAGCCTCTTGAGAAGCACTCCCCTATCTCGTTTGGGAATAAAAAACCGGGCACAGTAAGATTACGGATTGTACAAAGAATGGCACCAGTGGTAGGTGCTAAACCGACAACCGGGGATGTCGGGGATTTAGTAGGCTACCAAGGAGATTTCGGGGTTAAAATCCCAATTTTTACGATTTTTCACTATAATATTTTTTATATCGCTGCCGCAAAAGTTTGGTTTATCAAAATTTCAAAAGTTTTAAAAATTTACTTCCTTTTCTTACCTAATTTGCATATCGTTTTGTTTTCCTATTAGCTAAGTCTAAGTTTAACTTAATTTTGTTTAACTTTCAGTTGGATTCTGGAGTTTGCCGAGTTAGCGGCTTGCGTAACCAGCTTAATACTCATACTGTTATTTTAGTCTTAACCATTATTTTTTTGGTTTAAGGGCTACCTAGCTAGTTCTTGAGTTTTATTCTACGTGTTATACCGGCGCTGTGTTTTTGCTGCTGGAAGTTTTGCAAGCAGTGTTCGTGTTTGTTAGTATTGATTCGCGTTTAGTTTAGATTTGATTCACACACGCAAAAAATTGCGTACATATCCTTAACGGAGGTTCTTGTGATTCTAGCTATAAATTACGACCAAAATAAAGTGCTTACACTCGGCCCTTCTGGATATACTTATATGTTAAGGCGCCTATGCTCGGGCCTTTTACTTACTACTACTGGCAAGGAAACACCTATACTCGGGTTTCCGATTTCACTGAGCGTACTTAATAAAGGTTGCGATTGGAGCCCAGATAACTCGTGAATTTCTTACTTGGTGGTTACGGATTATAGTGAACGTTGTCTATAGTGCAGTAGAGAACTATGGGCGGCAGCACATACAAGTATCTTTAATGCGTTAGTATCTTTAATTAGTAATATTAATTTTCCCAAGAAAAACTAGAAGCAAGTGGCAATAAGACTTAGTAAGAACGACAGGTAATAGTAAAGTATCAGATTTAGTAATATACAAATTTCGGCCCCCGTGTCGAGTAAGTGGTAACCTGGGTGAGAGTGTGTGTAGGTCTTGAATAAAATTAGTAGTGCGGACACATCATTGGCTATCGTCCGGCGTCATTGTGTGGGGTGCACTATTCTTGAGTAGACCGGTTGAGTAAGGGGTGAGGATTCGAACAACCACCTCGAGAAATCCCTAACCTAAAACCATCCTGAGACCATGCAGTCAAGGCCAGGAGTGAACAAACTTTAACTGCATAGTAGTCGACCACTACTATACAGTTTTAATAACGTGGTTGGCTACCGTCCGGCGTCGGCCTGTTTAACACAACTGGCACTAGTAGCGTAACTCTAAGTGTTAGGTTGAGGTACTCACTCAGATAATCGCACAGTGGCTACCGTCCGACGTCATTGTGTCAACCCACAAGGGCTTTAATAATGTAACAAATAACATAAACCCTAACCACTATCGCTCAAGTATAACCCTTAAAGATTAATTGGTATAACTTAGGGCTAAGGACTAGGCCAACACTTCTCAGCTTTGCATAAATTTAAGAACCAAAGTACTAGATAGGAATCGTCGAGATTATTGAAATCAGTGGCCGAAGCGCGTGAAGAGTACGAGTCACACTGTGCATTAGTGGAAGTCAGACTGTGTAATAGAGTCCATTGGAGTAAAAGCGTGAGCTAAAAACAATCTGATACTAAAGAATAGTACGGCCATTTTGGTGACGATAACTCAATTAACTGTTATTGAAAACTAGTGTGAAGGCTGTGTGAGCAAAAATACGGTACGAAAGCACAGTGCCGAGGCGTTTTAAAACGAGCACCGAGCATACTACGCGTATGCTGATACGGTTATTGAATTGGTGCCTCAAGTGATCCACGGGCACAATAACGGTATTCTAATATTTTATCGTGTGTTGCAATAAACCTTATTATAACCGTGTCTGTTGACCGAATATCTGGAACTCGAGCAACAGAGCCGTGCAAGTATCACGCCGCACCGTAAAATATAAGGCACTAAAACCGCTCATGAAAAAGAAAGACGCGCGCCACACTAGCGTCGGACACACCTCGAACCACACAAACCTTCGGTGACGAATGCCGTCCCCTTTTTAATTAAGATAGCCGACATAAGAAAAATCTCCTACCAACCCCTACCCCCAACAAAACAAAACAAAATAACACCTTTTAAACCTTGTGATAGTTGTTTAAAAATATAACCGCCACGTCATGTGACTAGCTAAGTGATATTCGCAGAACACTAAACAAAAAAATAAGTAACAAGAAATTTTCGTGTAACAATGTTATAAACCAAAGTAACTATTCGCATTGATGTGGTTTTCTTTCGCAATAGCCAATAAGATCTGGAACTACCGCCGTTTGCTCCACTAACACTGCTGAAGCTCAATACCGACTGAATTAAAACAAAAAGAACAAAGCTAACAATTTGCTATTAACTCAAACAAATGCTAATTATGGAATTTAGCATTTAAACAAAAACAAGGAAACGAAAAGAAAAACCCAAGGACGATAAAGGGAGGGATATAATAAGGATATTGGTCACCACCGGGGTTTTTAGGAAATTTTGGACTTTGGGTGAGGTTTTGGCTTCCTGGTAGCCTGTTGGATGCCTGACAGAAAACTCCATTAGTAAAACTAATATGTAATGTGACCACTAGCTATGTAGTTTCAGTCGTTTTATTGTGACCAGAAGGTGCTGCTTGCCAAAATTTTCAAAATTAACCGCAATGGCTAGGTACGCGAAGGAGATGAGACTACCGATGTCGTGTCCCCAGTTTTAGCTAGTGCCATCTCAGTTTACTATTGCAAAATACTTCAATTTGCTGCGCAAGCACGTAGCCAGGAGATGCCAAGGAAAGCAGCAACAACCATCGACATTGTGTTAGCCTCTTAAGAAACAGATGTAGTATTCCACATTCTTTTAAACTGCAGCGTTATCTTCTATGTGTAAAGAAACAACTATAACAAGATTACTGAATTGAATGTGTTTTCTACGCTCTTCAGCAGGTTTAATACAAATATTTTCCCGCGAAATCTCACCACCCACCATATAAATCCCATTCGACTGCTCAAATTTGCAAAAATTTGGATAATTGGCCCAGATTGCCAGAATTTGGGGTAAATAAGATCCTGCAGCTACAGTTTGTGCAATGTCATGTTTATCACTGCTACTTCATAGTCATCATAAATTTGTCGCATTGTTAAAAATGCGCACTAGTGAGCAATTCATATAGTACGTTGATAGCTGTGGTGTTTTGGTTTTAAACGAGATTATGGGGCGTTCATGTGTGCAAAATGACTCTAAATTGTCTAACAGTCTCATAAGGCGCCCTTCTTTCCGCATGTGACTTTGTTAGGCACCCTTGTTAGACAACTACAGAAGTCTTACGCGACTGCGAGGATTTGCCTGAACAGTCTGCGCTGACTATGAATTTTATATGATAGAGTCTCCCTGATGACTACAGCTAAAACACGGACCAAAATTTGAATATCTTACCTTGGCGTCTGTCAAGAATTGCACGTGTCCAAAATGAGAATGTTTTCATCATGTAGCGCTGTCAATATTTGAATTTCTCGACTCGGCAAATGTTAAAATTTGAATTTCTACTGTTATAGTATAAATGAAAACATTAATCGCATAAATCAGTACGCCAGGACACTATAGCCTGTCCTATATAGTAGCCTAGACTAGACAGATTATCCAGATAGCTACGGCTACAGGGAAAACGCGTTTAACTAGCTCGTGCTATCGCAATGTCGTTGAATCTACTTTGATAGCCGGACAAGACTAAGTCAAGCTGCACTTCACTTATCGTAAACTAGTCATAATCTGTTAGTTTTTGATGTGGACTTGTGCGTAGTTCACATTAAGATGCGTGCACCCACTGCACACGGATACGCAAGAACCTCAATGCTCATTACACCGCAGTTGTCGTTACATCGTAACGACGACATTATCGATCGCTACAAGCTTCGTGCAGCAACATAAATCTTCGAACAAAGCCTGTAGCGAGCCCTACGATTTATGCTACATAGCTTGTAACAACAATGTTTGAAGTTGCACGTCGTCTGTAATGTCAACACATGTTACTGATTACTGATTACTGTTTCGGCAATTACTGAAAAAATTTATGTTTATAAATAGATTTCCCCATACTGTCACATTCGAAATGATATTTATGCGACTCATGCTAAGAAAGCGGTTTTACAATTACAGTATTACTGGCCTGAGTTGTTATGAAAATTAATACTAACTTGATTGTAGTTCGTTTCATTTTAAGCATGAATATTTGTTTTATTTTATTAATTACTTAATAACTTGCACGAAAATATCATTTATGTTATGTCACAAATATTGCGTCGCGCATATAATATAATAGTTATTCACGTAGCTAGGAGAAATGGGGCACGTGCTCTTTATCTACATTTAATAACTGTTGCTAGATATGAAATTCGGCTTTTTGAAGCCCCGCAGTAACAACAATACACTGACAATGCACTAACGCAGTTCTACGGCTATTTTAATGCTAATTTATGTAATACCCAAACCGTAGGTCTCTTTATTTAACTCTTCAATTCTCAGAAAGATTTTTGAAATTCATAAATCACAATTTTTTTAGAAAAATTGTACGTTGAAATCGTTTTTTACGTTATAGGCGCCAGCACTTGCTTTATTTCATGCAAACCGTACTAATACAATTACTTTATATCAGATTCGTCTATGGCGAAAACAATTAGCCAATTTCCAATCACCTACATGTTCTTAATATTCCTCTATATTGCCAACAACTGATATATATTGAAAATATGCCAATTATTATTATAACAAAATTTAACAAATTTAGATTGCCCACCGCCCGCCATGGTTAATGACATAGCCAATATAAGATTAAAACGATGCATCAAACGTGTTTCACCAGTTAACGCATCTATAATTTCATAGTTCAACCCATACGCAGGAAAGTTAATACAAGACTGTGTAAATGTTAATAAACTTGTTTATTTTTACATTGCATATAGTTACGGTAAACATAGTGTGTGTAGCAATAGCGCTGTTACGATAGAAAATTGTTAAGTCCATGTTTGTTTATGCTTAAATTCGGACACATCTGACTGGCCAAACAAAGGCTGCTAAAGTCATAGCTGAGAAGGCGTACGTTGAATTAATTGGTAATTAAACATGTAGCCCGAGTTGATACCGTCGCTAATGTAGCACGATTTGAGAGCCACTATAAATTTATGCCGCATGTTTGCTCGTTGTCAAGCTCTCACATAACAACTGCATATACATAAATTGATTTAAATCTCAAACAATATAAACGCGCTGACATTTTATTGATGTTTACACATATCACTTATAGTTAAAATCAATAATTCGGGCTGCGTTTAAATTCGGGCTGAGTTTAAAATGAAACATTTGTTAATCATCAAAAGGGAAATTTATGCACTCCTACTTGATTTTATTGTACTTGTGCCTACTTTTACACACAGTTTATAAAAATTAGCCACAACTAGTTTTTTTTCAATTTTTTAACTATACGCGAAATTGTACTACCATTTATAACAATCAGTTTACGATTCCACATTTCATTTCTATAGCTATTAGCATCAAACCGAGTTTTTGACGAATTAGTGTTCGGTACTACCTTAACAGATACCAAATGCCAAGAGCGCAACCGAAATTCCGTTTCGGGTAAAATTCGGGATGTCATTCCAAATTAACCTTCCGGAAACACAGTTGCGGTTTTACGTCTTCTATGTCCGCATGCTGAAATTTGCAATCAAAGTTTTTTCACTGCCGAATCATTTTTGCTAACAAACTAAGCCATAAAGTGCAACACTATTCATTGCGCTCTTTATATAAAATTGAAGCAATATATTTTCCGTCATTGTCTTCTCTCGGAAATTTTTTGAAAATCTTTTTCAATTATGTAGCAGCCATATCTCTGCCTCTATTAAACGCATATAGGGAGCATGGAGAGAACACTAACCAATCAAGTAGTAACTATGTACTTTCTGTAGTTCAGAATTTACTATCTATATGCAAAGTCCACTACAAATACCAAATATTGCATTCGATCACGCACTTGGTAATTATGTCCCATTTGTTGTAGCTTTGCTCACAAGAAATTGCGTTGCAATTATACGGAACGCAGCTAGTGTACGTCATACTTAGCTGCTGTTACACTGCCAGATTTCGCAGTGTAAAGACGTTATTTCTCGTTACACATCGTGCAGCAACCAATGTTGATATTACAGTCGGCGTGGAGCTTCAAGCATTGTTGTTACAAGCCATGTAATATCAACCGCTGTGCTCGCCACAGGCGTTGTTTGAAAATGTGAGCTGTTGTACGAAGCTTGTAGCGACTTATAAAGTCGTCGTTACAGTGTAACGACGACCGCAATGTAACGAGAACTGCGGTTCTCGCTTAACCCTTTCATGCCGGCTAGGTCCAAATGGACCTAACGCACATTGCGAGTCGTTGCGTTTACTGAGTTTGTCGCATGTCGTACGTTTGAACGTGCGTTGTTATTCGCTCACGTTGTGAGGTTCCTTAAGGAACCGAGCAACAGCTCCCAGATAGCTCACTGGTTTGCGTACATAAGTTTCGCCCGAACGTTCCGAGTTCGATCCCCGGCGGGGGCTTGAGTTTGTCAAACATTGCACGATACACAAATTAATTTCGGCATGAAAGGGTTAAATAAAAATTAGCCTATCGCATAATTAACCCTTTCATGCCGGCTAGGTCCAAATGGACCTAACGCACATTGCGAGTCGTTGCGTTTACTGAGTTTGTCGCATGTCGTACGTTTGAACGTGCGTTGTTATTCGCTCACGTTGTGAGGTTCCTTAAGGAACCGAGCAACAGCTCCCAGATAGCTCACTCCCCCCCACCCCCCATCCTCCCGGCGGGGGCTTGAGTTTGTCAAACATTGCACAATACACAAATTAATTCCGGTATGAAAGGGTTAACCGTGTGCAGTGGGTGCACGCATCTTAATGTGAATTACGCATTGCGGTAAGCGCTGCATTCCAAAAACAGTGCTTGCCAATTTCTCAAGTGAAATAAAAATCAAATAAAATATAATAGGTCCAGACATTCATTATCCAACATTTCTGTTTTGGCTTCTTTTTAATGCATCATTTCACCTTACCGATGTGTGTACTAGGTCGGATTTTGTCTCAACCAGCCGAGGTCGGATGTTTAAGTTAGCTAGCCTAAACAGGTTTTTGTGACATTCTCTTGGCCCCGCCAAGTTCAGTGAAGTTGTTAGCCAATAGCAGAAACTTGCTATAAAATTTACTGTCACAAGGGCTTAATTTGGATCTATTAAAACCAAGATCGTATTTTTATGATTAAAACAGTATGAAATACAGTCATTAAACGTAATCATCATAGTGTTCGTCTTGTATCGTCTAGGACATATTTTGTGAGCTGCCTTTACAATGTAGCTAAAAAATTCGAGCAAAGAGCAACCTATACTTGTCGAACGTTAGCACAGCGAAAGCCGAGATAAAATTTTGAGCGTACGCAACCAGAGGACTATGGCTATGACCAAGACCACAGGCTACAAATATAAACGTTATAAAATTCATAAACGAATATTGCCGTATTGGTGTTATCCAGAACATTATTCAGCGTTTCATGGTCATGATAATCAAGTCCAAACCGTCATGGGAGGTGTCGCTATCCCCAGCCTTCCCCGCGCAGCTAGCACTACCACCAGCGCCGTAGGCGGCGCATCCCCACGGCGACCCAAACGGGAGGATAAAGGGCTACTTATGGGTGCTACACGCCTTGGACCTCTAACCTTGGGAATGTATGGTCAGGAACCACTCCACCCAATTTTCGGCTACCCCTTGATAGGTCGCACCATTGGAAGTGCCGAAACCATAGGTGCTTTTCGCGACCGACCCGATGTCTGATATACCATATGAATGAACGATGTTCAATTATTACGACTTATATTAAATTGAACTGCTAGTTTACACGGATATTTACATAAAGTATGATAATTGTTCAGCTTGATAGATGAACCTGATAGTAAGAGTGTGCTTCTATTGCTGCGAGTCATGTTGTCTTTTCATCAAAGGTTAAAACCGAACGCGAGATTATATTTAAATTTTCGTTTCAAGTTTTCGAATTTTGTGCTACATTGATACCTCGCTTCTTTAGCTTCTTTGGACAATGTATTTAGCGTGCTTATCAAACGATAAACAGTCAAACACATGGCTAAACGTTAACTTGAAGCAGATACTGTTTTGCTCAGTGGTAATAACCAATGTCTAATTCATGCCCGCATGACTGATGTTGGGAATATTCTTTCGGATGTTAATATTTTGAAACTGGTGGAATATCTAGATTCTGCTAAGACCTTTGTCTTCCTGAACAAAACCATTTCAAGGTTTGGCCCGGCATTTTATGAGCAGCATACTTCTGAATTCCATTGGTCACATCTCAAATATAATATATACTTTGTGTACCAAGCGCTTATATTCGCGAATTACCAGCTACCGTTAAGATTGTTAAGACTAAAATGATAATTGACAAAAGGGGAAAAATGAGAGTATACAAAACCAGAAACAAACTTGTAAATGATTTGTCATTATACTGATCGCCAACAGTATTATAATGCAGCAATGACTGACAGCAATTTGTCTGACGGTCGGCCTCGCTACCTTCGGCTTGAACATAGCCAAAACTAGTAAAAGGCATAACTACATGACCATATCTTTGAGAGAAAGCATAATGGTTTATGCTTCTTTTCTAAAAGGTTGTGGATTTGTTACAAAAATTGCGTATTTTTCTCGAATTTAGTGCACTAAAGGGCCAATATTTTGGGAAAATTAATCGATTTGTGCCCATTTTAATATATAGATCGTGTTAAAAGTTCCAGGCATAGCAAATCAAGCCGCAACGGTGGCCCTGTTTAATATGCTGAAATCCAACTCCTCAAACCGGTTTGCAAATGACTTTTTCCGTCTATAGTTTTTTCTTTGCAATTCTCTATTGATTCGACCCACCTAACCTATGACCGCACGTGAATCACTAGTCCCTCTCTGTGCCTATCGCTTTCTTTCTTCTCTCTCCCTTTTTATTGATAAGTACATGCACATATAAATCTATACCCTCCACAATTCCCGTGCGTTCTGTTCACCAGAAATGAACCTGGAGTTACTCGCACGGGGTCGAAACTCCACTTCTTGGAGACCCGGGTGGTCATAGTGTAAAATGCGTCCTGACCGAGTTTTTCAGGGAGCCAAGTCGAGTTGTAAAAGAGAATTCGAGGATCAGTGGCATACTGCCGTACACCCAGAACAGCAACACCGATCAGCGACAGGGTCCTGAAACATTTTTGTGCTAATTTGAATGCTATTCTGGGCCGTTCATGCTATAATTTTCCGGTCTCCTCGGAGGCGCGGTGGCAGATGGGAGACTTAGCAGGGGAAGGGCTGCGGCCTATATGAGCAGGGCCAGGGTAGTGCCACCGGGGGTGGAGGGTATAGGCGTAGACCAGGGCCTCGACGGGGGGTCAAAGAGTTAACGGTTATGTAGTACCCCATACCCTTGCTTCTGTAGGTATGATTAAAAGTACGCTTAGGTAACTTAATCAAAAAGAATATTGAACAGCCATTGTAATATTGCTGTACCTGGGCTGTATTTTTTCACATTCGTTGAAATATCGGGCCAATGTAACTTTTATGGGCGGAAGTGAAATGCATGCCATGCCCTTCTCGACATACAA
>JASANE010014936.1:0-16965 GCA_030248225.1 Trileptium ribeirensis
ACAAGCTGCATTGTCACATAAGGTACTAACTACGCCACATCAAACGTTCAGGGTTTGCAGTGTCAGGGAAACTAATGGAATTATGCTTGCTTCAAGTCGCAGTAAAGCATGTGGTGCTCTGTTTGGATGGAAACCGATTCTGTTAATATACATGGCAGTGTACAGGTAACAATACTATCGCATCTTCACAATGTAAAGATTTACGACTCTGCATGTGCATTATAGTAGCATACATTAGCAGCGCTGCTAGTCGAGTTATATAACCTGAAATTTCGGTCCACAGTGAAGCCTAAACGCATATAAGGCAAGGTATTAAGTAGCGCTGTGCATCTTGTTTTGGAAGAGGAACAAATTGGTGAAGAAAATTCAAACTAAGAAATTTCACTGTTTGTTAATATTTTTGAAACAACGTAAAACAAGATATGCACAGCCTTTGGTATCTGAAACATGATATGCGTTTGGCTTCTGAATCACTACAACAGTTTTTAAACACGATTCCACTAGACATATTTTCAAATTTTCCATATTATAAAGCGTTTTATTGCCTGCAGTTTGTATTCTTTTCACTTATATTTATTTGTAGGAAAATATAATCGATATAGCATTATTGGCACTTGTCAACTTTAGGGGCCGAAGTATAATGCATGCCATACCGTACTAGATATACTAAGCCTAAGCCTTAGTCTTAGCCTAAGCTAAGGTCGATTATGAGACATACACTAAGCCTAAGCCTTAGTTGGGGGGCTGCCGTCCCTCGAGCCCCATCCCTAAGCTGTTCTTTTTTAACGTTATAACGTCTGGCCCCTTAAGTTGACATGGGCCGCATTAGTTTTCAAGCATTGAAATATTGCTACATTAAAATTTTAAAGTTCAAAACAGAATTTTTGTAAAGTCCACGGCTTATCCATAGTTTGAAGTACTTATAATAGCAGCATGCGCCAACCATATAGCTTCGGCTATTGTAGGAGGCCGCTTTAGGTTTTGCGCAGCACACAGATTGTTATGGCAGATTACGTTGGTTTGCGCCACTAAAGCTCATGGTGTAAAGAAAATTGGCAGCATGTAGGTGAAATAATTGAAACCGGGCGAATGAAGCGAGCACAGAGTCCACAAAGAAAGGTCGTGTAAATTTGTTTATTCCTGTCTGTTTCTATTACGCATAACTCTTCTTCGGGTGGATGGATTTCGATAAATTTTTTATTCGATAGCAAATGTGATGAGGATGTGCCTTTTAGTTGAAAGCAAACAGCTCCAACCATCTTCGTGTCAAAATGACAATGTCGACCCTTTGTCAGAAATAGGGATTTTTCAAATTTCGGCCTGTTGTTGACCGTTTTTACCTTGCCACTAGTGTCTATTAGGTTATCAAGCACACTGAATACGATGGTTTTGCTGTTTAGAGCCCTACTCGACTATATGATTTCTTTTCAAATAATTCCAAGGGGTTTATGTTCCACGAACTCGAGTTAAAAATGTAGTGAGTTTTCATTTGTGCGACTATTTATTGCTTGAATGGCATCCAGAAGGGTCAATATGTATGGTTTTGTACCCTGAGTGCCACGGTTTTGTTATTTAGAATCCAGCACTTATATTACATACCTTTTCGATTGACGAATCCGATTTCCAAAAGGTAGTGAGTTTTCATTTGGTTGGTTAATAATTGCTTGCAGGCATCAAGCATGCTCAATATATATGGTTTTCTGTACCCTAAATATGATAATTTTGTTATCTAGAGTCCAGCACTAATATATCATACCCTTGCAGATGTTTTGAATTGGGTTTAGGTTCATTGAACACGATTACCAGAATATAGTCTGCCTTCAGTAGATTGTTTACGTACTCCGTACGGGGCATCCAGAGCATACGCTTTTAGGCATGCTGAATACAAAAGTTCGGTTATCTAGAGACTAAAATAAATACTTCGTGCGTTTTAGTTTTGATCGGCTTAGCATCGACGTGGTTTTAAGTTTTTCAATGGGTTCAGACTTACAGAGGTCTTAGCGTAGTAAATAAATCGAACACAAACCCCGTTACAAGTTATTACACAAAATTTCCAATGGATGAAATCGGGCTCGCTCCCTGGTCAAGTAACCCTGAGGGGCAGAAATAAAATGCAGACCATGCCGTTCTGGGTATACTAAGCCTAAGCCTTAGTCTTAGCCTAAGCTAAGGTCTTTATATGAGACATACACTAAGCCTAATCCTAAGTCGGGGGGCTGCCACCAACCGAACCCTCGCTCTAAGCTGTTCTTTTTTCTAACGTTATAACGTACTTGCCATCAGGGTTACTTGGACCCTCATAACTTTCTAACGGTGGGGTAGATTTCAATAAATTACACACCAGTCGACTTGTCTCATTAAGTCATGTCGAATGGTACCCATTACGACAATATTTCGAAGAAAAAAATTTTTGAGTTCCCAAGGGGAACCATAGGGACCTAAAAAAATCGAAAAAAGATTTTGTCAGTTATGTGGGTAAAATGAATATTTTCTGAACCAGGTCATCGAGTTGTATCGATTGGTACCAAAATTATATATGCATCTTCAAAATTGACGAAATTCCGGCTGGAGGGGGATAACCGAAAAGACCCAAAATCTGAGTAACTTCAATCAATAACTATATCAACAATCACAGCAAGTTATATCAACTATCACGCCATATTAAGTTATGGTGACACAAATAATTCTCGCAATATTGTACAGGCGAAATATGTTTCAAACGGCAGTTTCTGATCACGGCTTTGAGTAATCATAATTTTCCTTAACACTTGTGATACACGTTTTTGTCTATTCCAGACGAATAGTTTCAAAAATACAATATTAAAATTAGCATCCGCAATTGGCGTTAACTCGAAAACAAACATATTTCAAAATGATGCGGATTAATAGAAACCGGAAAATTTTACATATTTCTTATGACAATATTGCTGGGGGTGAGGTTCATTTTTATTTTAGTAAAAAATTTAGCTGATCAAGAAGCGCGAACAGTTCAAAATTTTCAAATCAAAACTTTCAAAGTAAAATTTGTATGTCAATAGATATTTTCGCTTTGTAGGCCCATAGTAACTGTATTGTATCAATTCTATGCGGATATCACTGCTTTTACAATATTTTCCAGTCCTGTAAATCTACAAACTCATTTCAGTTCTCTACGCATTATGAAGTTGGAAAAATAACCAGCAAAAAAGTCACTCTGTGATAATTTGGAAAATTTCACTGTCTAGTGCCTTTTTTAAACATTGGGAAAATGCTACTGCAAAAACTGTTATAACGTCTAATAATATTCATAAATAATTAAGAGAGGTCTTCTCAATGGCCTTCAATTTCTATATGTGACACCTGTGAGAAGGGCTGTGAGTTAAGATGTAGGCGTCATATGGCTAAGCCCGCAAAATTTCCAATTCGTGTCTGTTTTGTCTCTCTTGTCTGATTTTAGACAATAATTCATTAGAGAGGTGCAAACACAAAGCTAAATTCCACAAATGTGCCTCGTGTGACCTAGACTAAACAAATCCATGTTTTCGAGTTTTCTACTTGAGGATACTAGTTGATACCACTAGTTTGTAAACCGGCACATGCTATTCATTAAATCTATGTGTTCTTCAATATACATTCACACGGTAATATATAATTCAATAATGTCATATTGTTTATTTTGTAAAAATATATATATTCGATATGAAAGTAATTTCTATAGAGTATAGCAGTTAAAGGTAATAAACTCATGTTTTGACGCTTAAGATGCCCGTGGTGGTAGTTGATGAGAATTTTGAAGGAGCTGGACAAAATGCCGGTATCGAGATTTGGAGAATAAAGGCAAGCAAAGTTTAATATTTATTCATACTCTTATATTATGCTGTATATACTATTTGTGCAGAATTTATTCTGAGCAAAAACAGTGCCTTTTTGAATTGAAATTGTGTTTCATGAAATTGGGAAAGCATGCTGGAATAGCGTTTTTGTTGAAATTATGCTCTATATCCTTTGAAGAACTAGATCACGAAATAAAATGAAAAAGCATATAAATGCAATTGCTATCTTCGGGCGTGTCCAAATTGCGTCCGAACACATTTGTGGTCACATTGCATCCGATCTGGTTCGGGTCGCATCGAATGCATTGTGAACACTATATATAATACCAGTGCAAATCGGATCTTAATGGATCGGACTGAAACGGGCCGGGTGGGATCCAAACAAATGTGAACAGGCACTAATAGACCGGTATGTATCAAAATCAGTTTTATATATCGGTAAATATGTAGGTCTAGTCTGTTTGTTGGCAATAACAAATGGCCATGTTTGAAATAAACAAGAACAGAATAGTTTAGAACCTAGAAAGCCCTATTCTTTTTAAAGGACGAACCGTTGGTTTCTTAGTTTCAAAAGGAAATGCTGCATGATAAATGTACAATACGATGAGTAATATTATTTCGCAGGTACCGAAAACAAAGGGTACAAGTTATATTGTCTGAAAATGCAGTCAGATGTTTATACTTCCAGGATTTCTGTCATAGGTGAACAAGGTCCGGTGGCCGAGACGGGTAGGTGGTTTCGCTGGCGGTAGATCAAGCAGGCGTAAATTTGTGCACTTTTTAGAAACTCATAACTTTTCTAAATTTTTTAAGATTTAAGCCAGTTTTTGCCAATTCCTCTGTTTTCCTAAAATATTGCTGCTTCGAAGTAATATTTTGACCATCAAGGTGTTACATTTTTGAGGATATAGTTTCGGTAGCGTATATTCTCCGAAATTATAAATCAAATTTCACACAAAACTGGGGATACTAGATGCAATAAGGAAACAACTTTAGAAAGACTCTATATAAGTTCTTCAGCTATCTTTTGAAATTATGCGGCGTTCCTGTTATAATGTCCCCAGCAGTTGGAAACTATGTACCCCACAAAGTGTTAGGCACACTTTCGATCACAGGGTGTTTTAGACACCCCATGTTTTTCATAAAACTTTTCAAGGGTATTTAGCTAATGGTGTTGTCATTTTTCGACAGTGTCAAGCACACCGTGTGGTCTTTGTTACTGGCTTTACGGTAGCATCCGGCTACAGAGGAACGAAAGTTTCAGACAGTTAGGACATAATGACATGAACACCGCACTACAAATAGACGATTTCAACGTACGCATAACTTTGCACAAGTGATACACGAGATGGAAATCGAATTTTTAACAGACTTTAACTTAGATGATAGTTGTGAATAGCCCGAATAAAACTTTAGCCCATCAACTTTTTGTGATCAGAGCATTAGCGCTGAAAATTGCTAGGTAAGTTTTCACTCTCAAAAACGTAACTATAGAAGATGAAGATAATCACAAATATGGAAACATCACGTTACTATACATGCATACAATCGTAGTTTAGGTATGTTCAATATCAAAAATCGCAACAAATATGAATATATAGCCTTGCAGCACTTTAAGATCGCAGGGTTAGGTTTAGCTAAAAAGTATAGCTAACCATTTTTGATATAGGTGTCCAAGGTATGTGGGCGTAATGGGACTTCATTGTTTGGCGGGGAAAGCCAGGGAGAGTGGTAAGTTTTTGAAATTTTTTGGAACTCATAATTTTTCCTAAATGACCTAAAATTTTGTTGTAATGTTCCCCAAGTTTTGCTAAATTTTCATAAATTTTAGCTAATTTGGGCCAATTTGTGCTAAATTTCTTTCAATTTTAGTCATTGTTCTTGCGTGTAGGTTTTACGCCATATGTCATGGTATTGCGTAAAGGCATAAGTAAACAATAATAAACAATAATAATAATTGAGCGTAGCGAAGCATTTTTGTTTTCGTTAGAGAGGAAAATCGGTATATACTGTCTGTCCGTCCGTCGAGCTCCTCAATAATTGCTGGGCCCAATATCAGTTGCGTGCGAGACATATAGTTTTTGTCAAAATTTGCTGTACTTAATTACTAATTACCTAATTGTTAAGTGTGCTAGCTTATTTTTAGCATTTTCAAATTAATTATTTCTCAATGCATAATTAGTGTAAAAATTTTATTTTGGTGCATTTACTACATCTCGCCGTGCTGATTATGAACCTAGTGTATATTGCTATTCAAAGGAGTTAAAACATGCAAATTAGTTAGTTAATTAGCTAATTACTAATTAATTATATATTAATTAGTAAATTTTTTGAAAATTTTCAAAGTGGTCAGAAATGAAAAAATTACACACGGGGTTTTCTATGTCGCTGATCACAAATATGACACTTCTGATGTTTTAAAGCTAGCGCGTATATGATAAATTAATTAATTAGCAAATCAGTTAATTTTATGCAAATTTTAAAATCACCTCAAAATTGCAAATTTTTTTGCGTGGGGGGTTTCGATGTGCTGACCATGAATAAGTGGCTTTTAAAACTATATGATTTCATCACGGGTGCTAATTAGTTAATTAATTAGCTAATCAGTTGATATTACTAATTATTTAGCTAATTTTTTGACTAGCTAGGTTTTTGTGCTGGATTTGACATCACTTGTTTAAAACGTGATATTTATTATATAAATATTACCTATTATATTATATATTATTAATATTTAGTTGAAATACATTTATACATAAGTAAGATACCAAATACCTTGCATATTGCTCCGCTCACGTTTTGTAATTTATTACCTTTACTAGTAATATATGGGTGGGGTCCTAGCCTCGGGGTGTAACCCCATATAATACACTTATGGCTTTAGGTCACAACTAGCTACTATGACAAAAAACACGACCAGTTTACCCCTCAACGTCAACTGATAGAAATGAAACTCAAAATTTTGCGTGTCCAGCTTGTCAGAGTGGGTGAATTTTATAGATATTGATATTGCTGGTAACATACGCACCAACTTCTACTTTTCAGAATAATTAGAAGTCTGTCTTGTATATAGAGGTTTGTAACGTAACAAATTTATGGGGCTGTGAATGTTTAGTAGCTTATCACCGGTAAAAGGCATCGTGATGGCGTAATGAATCCCAAGTAGTGGATGTTGGCAGAAGCTGGATCTAGAAATATAACTGTGGGAAATACCGTATAACCAAATATAAATATTTTTTTAATTAGATTTTGAAGACTGTAATATTCAGCAGGACAGCAACTACGGGCAGATAATGATAATATAAGTGGTTAACACTTTTTGTGAACTAAAACTCAGCCGAAAGTACAAAATTCATCATCTGTTATAAATTTTAACGTTTCGAGGTATTTTTCAGTGTTTATCTATGGTACAAGTTAAAAATAAAGCCTTCGCCACATGTTTCTTGTCTTGAGCAGGAATACAGATAGGCAGTTATGCAAAGGGGCGTAGCCTCCCCTTATACGCATGGCTATGGCACTGTCTATTATAATATGTTTAGGACAACGGTTATCAGTATCAGGACCCCAGCAAACGAGCATACGTATATAAAATTCACTGTAGCAAAAATTTTAAATATTGTTTTAGCAGTTCAATGTTGAGCGTGTGCCGAAGGAGCTGTACGGAAACTTTTATTCCGGTGATTCGTACATCGTACTACATGTAAGACTGATTATCAGCTTTTTCAGGAATAATCATTTTTGTGTTACATTTTGATATATTTCAGAGAGGAAAATTATGTATTGAACAAAATCAGAACAAATTAAAATTTCCCGTATAACACATCTGAGTTTGGCAAATTAAAGATGCTATTGTAATCAGAATAGGTGCAGCTGTATGTTTAGGTGTTTAAACTGTTTAAATTAGTTTACTCCACGTTTTATGATATTTGTATGTGTAAATTTCAGCAGTAGGGCGAATAATTTTCTCCACACTAACTCCAACAAGCTACTATTATGACAGTTCAACTGTCACAAAATTAATACAAGTTTTGTTAGTTTTAAAGCAACAGCATCCACACAGTCTGAGGAGTTGTCCTAAAGAATATTAAGCATATTCGATTCTAATAAAATTTAACATTAACATAAATTGTGAAAATGACAATTATTGATTAAACCCACACATCAACTGCAATATTACGATACAATGCAATAATTTTTATAGTTTTATGTGAGATATACGTATAAAATTATATAAATAAATTATTAAATTATTATTTAAATGTATAATCACAGCTTGTAAGGAAAACAGCAAAATAATATTGGTAGAAATTTCTGCAGAACATAGTGTTCATGAGACCGTTATATACAGATGTACTGCGTTTGCTATCGACATTACTTATCCGATTACGCTCCTGTATACATCCGCAGGGGCGTAATAAATTTGAAATAGGGATTTTACGTAAGTCACAGCAAAGAGTAATCCATTATCCAATTTGTGGACATTGCTGATTAATGTTTTATTTGTGAGACTAATCACCAGCGTGTAATGGATAACGCCTCTACTCTGTAGGATTTACATAACTTTGTAGTGATCATGCTTTTATGGACAATATTTCTTAATGTTTTATTTGTGACACTAATCACCAGCGTGTAACGGATACCGCCGCTACTATGTAGGATTTATATAACTTTGTAGTGATCATGCTTTTATGACAATATTTCTTTGTATGTATTGGATTAAAATATAAAATCTAGATTTTATTATTAGTGCTAGAGGCATAATGTTGTCTAGAATTTGCTAATTTGGGCTGAAATCCAAATTTATTTACAGCAAGTTTAGACTACTGCAGCACCTAAAGTATAATTATGCTTTAATTTTTCGTTACTGGTCTTTATAGACGAAACCCCATGAGAATTGGGACATTCATTATTGGCTTGGAAAGAATACAACTCAGGTAGGGATAATAATTTATTTTACTTAAACTTTGTTTTATTGTAGCTATATTTTTTATTCTTTTTATAGCTATATTTTTGTAGCATTAGGTACACTGTTTAAAGCATAATCATTGCTGTATCACTCAATACGTCGTTCTATGCTTGGGTTGAGCAATGTTTTTATAGGAACGTGAGTGTGCTCTTAGGTATTGTTGTTTGTAGCATGGAAATAAGTCTTTCCATTTGGCCAAATTATCGCAGCGAATCTCAGTTGCTGTCACTACAGTTTCTGTTTGTGTATGACATCGTCGCAGAGATTGATAGCGAATTCATATTTGTTATTTACTACCAAAGCCTTTGTAACTTCGTCGTTTCAAGCTGTAATTTGAATATAGTTGTACACACTTGGCTTAAATTTTTATAGCGCGCGTGTCGTAAAAACGGCACAATTGTACACTTGATTTATTTCTAGGTTCAACGTGAAAACGCATAAATGTAGAAAAATAATCTTCACGCAAAAATAATTTCAGAATTTGCTGCTATCGTTTTTAAATTAGATAGGCCTAAAATTATATTGGCGATTCAACAGTGTCAGCTCACCATTTAGCAGTATATAGTCGTGTATATATTGGCGTGAGATCGTCAGCGCCTTGGGCTGCAGATCTTGGTGGTAGTTCATAACAGGTTGCCAGCATTCCAAGGAAATGGTTTTCGAGCCCTTACCTACTATACCCATGATTCTGACGGCATGACGACTGAGAACGAAATGCGTCATCTACCTTTAATAATGAATGCAAGCAGTCTTGCATAATTGTTCTGATTTAGTGTGTTTATAGATGTTATTCCGACTTTAGCTGAAAAACTAACACTAGGTTCCTACAAACAGCAGCAATTTCGCTACAAGAAATTTTTTTCTTGGAGAATAAAATCGACAAATATAGAACTTAGACTGATTATATCGTCAGTTTATAACTATTGTGCACAACGAAACGTGTACAATACCAACAACACTTGGCCATATTTCAAATATATTTCATGCGACGCTACTATACTTCGTGTCTGCGTCGTCGAAAATTTGTTATATATCTAGAAGCACCTGCGGTAGCTCAACCAGGTATTAAAATGATGATAACAGCCGCTGAAAATACGTAAGGCTATCTTCACTGTTTCTCTAATATTATTTATTAAATGTTTACTGTCATCCTAATTACAGCAATTAGTGATATGCATGCATACTCATCAAGGGGGGGCGGAGGAAATTAAAACCCGAGGTGTTGGACCACCACCCTTGTCGCGAAGCCGCGATCCCTCTCCCTAACAGGAGATTCTACCCACCTTCCCTACGGAGGCGCCGCAGATGCCAAACCGATACGTGGCACCGAAAGCACTGCATCCCCGCAGACCGCGATGGCCCCACTTCCACCCGAAGGCCTGGCTGCCCTCCCCCGGAAACCTCGGTCTCGTGCATGTATTTTGGCAAACTTGCACAAAAATTAAATTTATAATTCTTTGAGGGTAGAAACGCTATTTTTGTGAAGATATTAGTTGTTACACGAATTAGCAATTTTTCATTATTAATCTCACATTTGTTTATCATATACCGTGGTAGTAATTTTAGGATGAATACGGAACAGCCGCGTACAAAGCTGTAGAGTTGGACCAATTGTTAGGCGGATTTCCAGTGCAGTATCGTCAAGTTCAAGGCTACGAAACGTCCAACTTTCTTGCCCTTTTCAAAGGCGGCGTGAAGTAATAAAATTACAAATCTATTGGTGAGCAAATGTTCAAAAGGGTCGAGGAATTAATCAAAGCAGCTAGAGTGTTTGCTACAAAGCACCTATTGGCACATTTAATTATGACGTTGACGTGATGGAGATTGTGAGAGAGCATTAACTATACATGTTCGTAGGATGCGAGGGGGATTATCCACTAGACTTATCACCCCTGGAGTGGAGGTGCCGCACGAGTCAAATCCATAGGCGCCGTAGTACCCTTTGCTACATCCAGTTATCCCCGGGACATCGGACCTCATGGTGAGTATTTTATGAGCATATATGACTATTTACGCTACGGGTGGAAATAGCAAGGTGTTAGCTGGGAGTGTCGAAAGCTTACAATATAAGGAATTATTGAACAACTTGAAATGGTATTGCTGTGAGGCGTTTGGTGCACCAGGTTTGTCTGCCAACGCTGTTTATCTGCGGCATAACTACATAAACAGGTGGTTTTCATAAGCAAAAATAATTGTGTATTAGTTTGGGTGTAGTGCAATTTTGCGATTTTAACTTATAAATACTTTCGATTGGGGCAGGATAACACACCACAAGTAACTAAAAAAGTAAACTTGTAAAGCATTTTGTCAGTTTTGAGCAAAACCATTTTTATTTTAATAGAAGTCTACTATTAACTCCCAAGTTGATTTTCGACAATGTTAATGTTGGGAGCTATTTTAGAATAGACATCCTTTATTTTATCTTCTCTGCTTGAAACAAACATAGGATTTTGAAAGCAATACCTAGGGAATTTTCTATTACACTATTCGGATCTCTGGTTTAAGTGTATTCCCAACTACCGTTGGGCCTTTAGTGCACTTAATTGAAAAAAATATTTTTCGATTTCGGTTGTTTTTCCATTTTATTTCTTTCAATTATCGTTAAAATTCGGTTTTTACGGTAGTTTGGAATTCGATGACCGTGTATCTTACTATTTACATATCTGATACGAAATAATTTAAACGATGTTATTAAAATAGGCTAAAAGTACGACCCCCTTGTATGAATGAAACAAAACTACGCACAAATTGTTTTCACATATATGTCAAAACGAGCACATTAAAATGTAGTGAATGGAATCGTATCCACTACATTTTAGTATAAACTGGTCGTGGTTTACGGATATATGTGAACGATTTAATACGTTTACTGCCCAAAACTAACTTTCAACCTAGTTATTTGTGAATCAAAACTCGAGGTTCCTGAAAAAGCATTCATAAATGCTACTGGTTGGCCGATTTATTCATACGATATTTAGAAACAGCCATTGTTTTGAGATGTGCCAAGCGTACCGTTTGGTAGGTTATAAAATAAAATTGTCATACATACTGATGCTAAATGAATTTGATTAATTCATTAACGCTTGAATTAATTCGCGTGTCGTGCAATGTTTGACGAACTTCTAGGGATCGAACTTTAGTTTTACGGGTGAAAGCGATACCCGCAAACTTCTGAATTATCTAGGTTGCTCCATTGCTTGAGGAACATAGCAAAGCAAATGAATAACAACGCACTGCGCAAAAAGACATTATACGACAAACTGAGTTAACACAACAATTCACATTGAGAGCTATCTGCGTTGCTGAACAGTGGGCGTTGAATGATTCATGCGAAACGTTTCAAAATTCTGTAGTTAACTATGCGCTGCAGGTATATTTAGTAGCTCTGTTGTATACCTGCCAATGGCTATGGTTTCATATACGTGTAGCTGGCAATGATAACGGGAAAATTTGTTGTAATAAAAGTCTGCAGCACACTGATGCGGCTGACCTAGGCTCCTACTGTAACTATCGTGTCGTCAAAAGCTATCATTAACAGCATGACACAATGCAGATTGGGAATTATGTCTTGACCTATTAACAAATAAAACGTAACCAGTTAACATAGTAATTTAAAGAATTAGGGCCTTGGAAATGAGCGAAAAAAGGAAAAGTTTGACCTGACTTCAGTATATATTAAGATAAGAAGCCACAGGTCACTAGTAATCCTGACCAAAGGCGAGGAAAACGCAGTGTTGACATTTAAACTGATACATTTGGTTAAAGACCAACACTATCTAGGACCATTGAAATATCAAATAAATTAACTAATATACCGTTTACCATAGTGATCCAGCCATCTGCTCACTGTGTACTAGAGTTACTCAATAACTTGTCAGTGTGATCTGTGTGATTGACTCAATGAGAGATTCAGGTGATTCACTAAAGCATTCTATCTTTAATATCTAGTTTGTAAATAAGTACCTACTGCCGTATAGTCAGAATAAAAATACTTCTTGCTTGAATTAGGATTGTTTTGTCAATCAAAACAATATGCTTTTGATAGACAGTAGTAAAACACACATTTTCAAATATTGGTGTGCATAAAGTGTCAGTGCATTTTAGATCTTAATCTGGAGGTTGACGTTATTCCTACAGACATATTTTGATCAATACTTCTATTCTTGGTCATTGTTTCACTTGAAATAACAATCACGTCATAATGGCGGCAAATACAGAGGACACAAGCTTTTCCTGGCAATAGTGTGTCGTCCACATTAAGTTGCGTGCACATACTGCACACTGTTGCGCAAAGAACCGCAGTGTTCGTTACACTGCGGTTGTCACTACATTGTAACTTCGATTTAATTTGTCGCTACAAGCTTCGTGCACAGTTGGCATTTTCAGAACATAGTGAAACGTAGTCGAGATTGTGTGTTGCAGGGTGAAATCTTTGAAATTCCGTCTGTGTGTGGGTGTGTCATTGTGTAACTCGAGAACGGCTGAACCGATTTTCATGACCTTGGACTCATTCGAACCGGCATAGTCGATTTACCGTGTACTCCGAGCATTTTTTGATTTGGGGTCTGGTTCCGGGGTCACGGAACAAAAAGTGGTTTTTTGCCCTGTTTTACCCCATTTTAGTGCCTTCACGGAAGCAAGGTTATTTTTATCTTAACTATCGAATCTTTTCTCTGGATGGTATTATTTCATAGTAAAATGATAAATGCCGATGCTTGTTTTTGTTTTCCGATTAAGGCTCCGGTTTTAGATTTATGGGGTTTAAGGTACGGGATATGGCTTCCCAATGGATCCTCGACCAAAATTAGAAAATTTGTTCTGACGTTCTGGGCGGATGAAAAATTTCACGTGGGGGTTTTGGGGCATGGGAGACGCATTGCCGGTGTTAGTTTTGTTGTAACTTGTGCTGGTATTGTGTGATGTCGACAGATAGCATATCGACAAATGCTATCGAGATATGATTTGATGTACACTCAAAAGGCGTAGGTATGCCTATGCTTCACTGCTTGCTACAATCTCGATAGAGTTACTAGTATAACGACGCCTGCAGCGAGCATTGCAATTGACTTTATACGGATTGTAACAACAATGTTTAAAATTGCATGCCTGATGTAACGTCACTAATGGTTGCTGCCCCGTGGTGTAATAAAGAATAATATTTTTGCACTGCAGCTGTAACAGAAATCCTAGGTGCTGTATACCAGTGTAACAACAGCTGATAAAAACACACGACAGCCTCGTTACACAAACGGAGATTATTGAACGCTGGTGTAACGAGCAGCTTAATCTTTGAACAAATGTTTATCAAAACCAAGGTAGCTGTACCATCCGTAACAGCAACCCAAAGCACTACACTATGATGTAACTAGAAAACTGACTGCAGCACATCGACTGCACAAAATCAGGAATGAACAATGGGGTGATGTCCATTAATGTTGTTAAGTATTTCTGTACCCAATTCATTGACTTTGATTTTGAAGGTTTATCATAAATACGTAAAACTAGTACTCAATCGAGATGGCAGAACGTAGTGAAGCTTAGGTACACCTACGCCTTTTGCGTGCACAGCCAATCAGCTGTCGATAGCATACGTCGATATACTATATGGATATGACATAATACCACACAAGCTACAACAAAAAACTAACACCGGCAATAAGATTCCATGCCCGAAACCCCCCACCCTAAGTGGAAGCTATAAGCCGCCCTGGACGTAACAGTAAAATTAGGAAATTTGGGCCGATGAACCATGGCGGCGCCATAACCCATTACCCGTAGAATCATGGGTCGCAGAGCAAACGCAACACCAGCAATGAGTTTGCCATGCCCGAAAACCCCCAAGTAAGACTTCAGCCACTCAGGGCGTCAAACAAATTTTCAAATTTTGGATCGAAGAACCATTGGGGTACCATACCTCAAACCCCATAGCTCTAGAACCATATCCTTAATCGGAAAACAAAAAGAATCATCTGCAATTATCATTTTACTATGAAATAAAATCAAGCAGAGAAAAAAAATTAGAACGTTAAGATAAAATAATCTTGCTTCCGTAAAGGGTACTACAATGAGTTAAAAACCTATACATTGCCCTACTCCGAACATTTGGGACGCCATACCCCCGTACTCGCGGGTCACAGAGCAAAACCAACACCGACAATGAACTTTGAAAGAGTGGTTATTTATATACAGAATTTAGTATTGCTATAAAGTTGTAGTTTATGGTTTCACGTTTTATTGCGGAATAAACTAAAATAAGATGTCTTTGCCGATAACGTGTTATTTGCTGGCAAAAATGACTAGTTGATTCGTTTGAGCACATCTGAGACTATAAACGTCGCGTTCTTTCAGTAATACCGTTCGCTGTGTACTCGGAGTTGACCTTACCTCTACTTTTACGTATTTATGATGAACCTTCAAAATTACATTCCGTAGACCTGGTACAGGAACACTTAACAGCGTTAATGGACATCCAAGCCTAATTTCGTGACTCGCGACTCAAAACCAACAAAGTCGAAATTGGGTTTTCTCAACACTCCGCTGATGTGCTGCGGTTACATAGAAAAACAATTTTTTATACGCGTGGTTGTAATCGGCTTTAGAAAGACTCAATATCATATCTATGACATGTGTATATACCATAAATATTCGCAGTCCCAATCCTTTATGCGTAATAATGTTGGTACCCCACCCGAGAAAATATTACGGTTCAAAAATATTGGACTGTAATATAAAAACTTCCGTGCCAAATAGATCTTTTAGGTTGAAGAATATTAACTTTGAGAAGGTGTGTCGAAAATAGCATGATACTGTAATCAGTTTCCAGTAAGGAGGAGAAATAATTGAAGCCATGTACTTTCGCAGCACATAATGTAGGAAATGTTTCTTGCTTTAATTGCGCCGCGTTGTTATGCAATCAACATAACGTTGTTAATGTGTAAAAATCTTTTAACAAAATATTTCCTCAATTCTATGTAACAAAAATCTCGTCAAATTCAGTTTTAGTCAAATTCCTTTAGTATTCTTGTTTTCCTATCAAGTTTTCAGATACCTCAAAGGCGGATATGCAAGCGGATTCAACCACGTAGTTGATGAAGATATTGATCCTCGATTGTTTCAATGCAAAGGCAAGAAATATGTTCGATGTTGGCAAGTAAGTTCTTTTATAAAAATACGTCATAAGAAGCGTGACGTCGGCATATAGCCTGTGGAAAACACCGTTTTGTTCAGACGGAATAAGCTATGTTTCATCATAACAAGCAAATATTTCTGGATTTGTGACACCTACAATGTTTTGTGAAAGGCACAGTTTGCCTCAGTGCAAGCATACCAGGAATCTTAGTGTGTTTGTAACTCTGTGCCATGTTCTCCGGAAATTTAGAAATAAAACTGCACATTTGGCGAGAGTCCGGTAGAGTAAATAGAGTAATATTTGTTGGCATGACCAGCAATTTCAATTTAGTTTGAATGACTATCACGTTGGCGATAAAATATTTGTAAAATGAAAAAAATAACAGACAGCATTGCCGAAAATATGGCAGTCTCAAAAAATAGACCAGATGATGTAATATACAGGAAAACGTGGAAACTTGGAAGGAACATGTTGGAAAGCAAGAAAGTATGACTTCCCTACTTGTCGGAAAAATAAGACAGTTTCCAGCAGTAACCTTACAAAAACCTTGTATAATACAAACTTGGAGCCCCAGAGTAAGACAATGAGAGAACCGCCAATATCGGTTCTGGTACGACTGCTACAACGATAGATTAACTAAAGAATAGCATTTTGTTATATTTATAAATGAACATTGAAATGCCTTTTATCTTTTTTAACACGAAGGTTTAAGCCTATATGACAACAAATTTCCGAATTTTTGACAGTGAAAGCAAGGAAAACTTATCTGCAATTTTAGCGAAAATCCTGACCTATTTTAAATATAACTATTAATAGATCCGCTTAGCATGCAATGATGCTTTTCGTATATTAACACGATCGTCTAGTGTATGACAATAAAATATTTCACTATTCGCAGAATATTATCATCAAACAAAGCATAATGATCTTTAAAATATGCGTTCTTAAAGGCCGAGTTAATTCTGGTTCGTGTTAGTTCCAGGAAGCTAACTGTATGACACTGCTTGAAATACTTTTCAGTTGAACAATACGTAACTGAACAAGTAGCGAACATACAA
>JASANE010014937.1:0-42634 GCA_030248225.1 Trileptium ribeirensis
TCCAGTGGCGACCCATGGATGAATAGCCACTTACTCAACGATACATTCGAGGGTCTGTGGCGACCAGGTGAATATTAAAACCCTTAAATGGTATTTGTCCACCTGGGTGGACAAACTTTGATCTAATGTAGATCGTGTTCAGTAAAAACCATACCCTCCCAAGGATTTTCGAACTCCCCAGAATTTCGGCTGAACCCCATGTAAATTTTGACTTACCCCAGGCCGATCCTAAGAACCCCAGTTATTTTGAGGTCACGTCAAAAATGATCGTCCTGACAAGAAACGGCTATAATAAAACTCTATATTACTGCGTATATTTCGACTATTAATGATAACATCCTAAGTATAATGAAGTGCAGCCTGAAATAGGTATGTTCAGTGCTTAAATAACAAATATGCAACAATAACGTTATAAATGCCTGGATATAAGAAGAAATTACAATCATAAACCCCCTCCCAGTTGATCTGGAGGGGGTACGATTTTAACCCAGGAAAGTTGTGGAAATTCTCCCAGGTATTTACAGCTCCCCAGTTTGGACGAGGGGGACAAGCCCAACGCGCCCCCAGGTAAAATTTTGGTCCTGTTGTGAGGCCAGTTTATTAAACATGTTAGGTTGATTTAATCATTCAGCATGCATATCGTTGCAAAATGGAGACGCTACAAAACGCTTATTGTTATGCTATACATCTTAACCCGTGTAGCCAGATTTCCTTTTCGATCCATCTAATAGCAACTTTGAAAATGCCGAAGACGCTGCAATCATCAGCTTTAACCAGAAATGATTGTTACCTTTCGAAAAACTAAGAACCATATCGTGCATATAATCGCTGATTGTTGAAGAGGCACAATGGGAAAAGAAGCACCAACTTAGGGTTATTTTTTTCAAAATGGACAATGGGCCCAGGCCTTAATTTTTTTTCGGTAAGAACCTTAAACGTTGGGTCCAGAATTACAATTTTTGCACGAGAAGTTCACGAAATTTTACGTAGTAAAGAACAATCCGCAATTTGACATTATTACATAATTACAAATACATAAATTATTCTTTGCCTGTTTCCAAGCCAGTATAAACGATGAGTGCCATCCGTGAAACCTGCAGCAAGCAACTATATACAGATGTAAGCACAAACGGCCGAAAGCCTGCACATTCGTAATAGAATTTATTAGCAGACCCTGTGTCTCTAAAGCCGAAACTGCCCCTGGGTCTAGCAAAAAATTTTTCGGATCCACGTAAAAATATTTCGGTCCAGACCCACCTGTGGACCCAAAGA
Organism: Trileptium ribeirensis; assembly: GCA_030248225.1. Lineage (NCBI taxonomy): Eukaryota > Metazoa > Nematoda > Enoplea > Enoplida > Thoracostomopsidae > Trileptium > Trileptium ribeirensis. Next base: position 1,273 of record JASANE010014937.1, read on the forward strand.
ACCTTGATCACGACTATTGATCTGTTGTAACATAATAGCGTAAAATTTGCACTTTACAAGATAAGAAATGTTTCGTAGCTTACACGTACCAGTTAACAGCGAAAGCCAGAAAACCAACAGCCGACAATGCATCAAATAGTTTGCCTTTCCAGCCTTTCCGTGCTTTCAAATATACATTCAGTTTCGTAAATTCCAACAACACATCGGATAAGTCGTGAAGCAACAATACTAAAGCTCCAATATTATGAAACCTAAAAGTACAGTGTGACAAAGAAACAATAATCCCGCTGAAAACCACAAAAACAATGTACGAAACAATGTCGTTCAAGCTAGACGTAATGCGGATTACGGCCAAAATATTTATTTACACACCTTTTTTCCATGCATTCGAAATCCAGTTTTTCAGTCAGGTAACTCGTGCAGTTTCCAAACGGAATAACAGGCTTACACAAATTTTATGCCTTTATTTATGGCCACCTTTTGCGACGTCTGAGTCTGTATTGGGCATCACATAGATAGAAGGAATACAGCATGGAAAAACTTCTCGATAACTGCGTATAAACTCGTCCGTATCGGTGTGCGACGCATGTAAGGTGGCCAACATTGTGAGAGGGTATCGAATGTCGAAGTATGGCCTGTTTGTAGCGTTCAATTTAACGGCGTGTATTGTACACTAAGAAAGTAACTGCAGCACTATGACAGAGTGAGCCAAGTCGTACTAAATGTCGGAAACGCAACCACAACTAATTGTTAGATTTTATAACAAAATCCATTCTTTCAACTCAATTTACCGCTGCTAGAGCAGACATCAACAACTGATACTTATAATTATTGTGCGTATATGGTAAATATAAAATATTCGCAGCAAACATTTAGTTCAACGGAAGATACAAACTATCATAGATAATTCTGCACAAACCAAAACCACCGACTTCAGCGAATGGAGACATCAACATAGTGTAATTAGTATGGAAAAATGCACTTTATGGAGGTAAAAAAAAAGAAACCACTGAAGTTATTGGAAAGGAGGATAAAGTATCGTTAATTGGCTGTGTCGAACAGATTTACTGGTAATAATGACATGCCACTAAAAATGAAACAATGAATTACTGCCACACCAAAATAAGATTCGGCCTAAACAATATTAAACAGTAGAAAGTAATAGAAAAAGTTAAAATATAATGAATACAAACTGATTCAAACAATACCAATGAAGAGCACAAAATTTTCAAGACAGACTAATAATTAATATCTATATATCAGAACTGACTAGTAGTACAAGAGAAGGACTAGTTGACTGGTTACTAACCCCACCCTTCAAGAACGGTTTAAAAGGCAAACATTTTCAGTCGTAGTTTGAAGCAGTGCACACAGAGTGCTGACACAACATACATAACTATCCAGCGTATTCGACGAGTGGATTACTGCAACAGCAAAGAAATATTTTCGGGTGTCCGGTTTGAACATAACTTTTTCTTAACCTAAATATATGTCCTCGAGTCTGAATGTTTGTATCCGCGAATTCAACGAAAAATCATTTGAAATTAAGTTAGACAGAACAATTCATAATTTTGTACATTATCATTAAGATCTCCTGCAATTCTATTTTCCTCGAAAGAGGGCAATTTAAAGCGTACTAGCTCTATCAGGGAAAGTAAGGCCTTTTAAACCATGTCAACTCCTTGGAAACCGACTCAGCAGCACCTATATCTTTTATATAAAAGTCCAGAGACAAAAGTTCAGTAGACATATCTCACCTATATACCGAATATAGGTTTTATACGTACACAGCAAAAAATAATATAACGAGAATAAAATACAGAAAAAAATTAAATTAACTCTTCATCAAAACACGTTCCTTAATCGCTTGATAATGCCGATATGGTTGGAGACTATAGCCAAGTAAAATGCGCCCAAATCTTTAATTCCTTTAAATTGCTGAAGCGTGAAGTTATCCAATGTATATTGGCATTTAAGATTTGAGATGCAAGCAAAATTTCAACGGCTGGTCTAAGTTATTGTTCAGCCCATTAAAAAAACCGAATTTACACTAGGAGGGAGGTATAGTTGTTATAGTATCAGTTTTTATACACAAAAGCAACTTCAAGTCACCCACAGAGGCTTTCAATTCCAAATTTATTAAAAAAATTTCAATATCAAAATATCATCATATCTCGCAAGCGATGGTGAAGCGGAGCGAACGTAGTCTCATTTTCAATGTATTTTATTTAATCATCTGTAACAGACTGTGGCTGATGTATACATATACCATTCTAAAACTGAATAACCGCTGAACCCATTAAAAATTCTAAAATCTAGTCGCCATTAAACCGATCGAAACAACTGACAGCGCGTCAACTATTCCCTGGGCCGCTATCGGGCCGAAAATGGCTCGTCAACACTTTATCACGATCTTTCAAATTTCGCAGTGTTAGTGCTTGTATTTACTTTATAATGAGTGCGAACTGGATTATCAAGCGTGCTGAATAGGAGGATTGTGATAACTGGTGTCCAATTTAGCCATATTAAGGCTGAATGCAATGATTTGGTTATCTATCATCCAGCGTCATACTTTTCACATTTTTATGAGTTTTAAATGGGTTTAGGATCATGGAACCCAATTTCCAGAATATAGTCGACTTCAGATGTTTGGTTACATATTGCGTAAAGGTCATCAATAATGGTCCATCTAGTATATAGGTTTTCCGGTAGGCTGAATACGATGGTTAGTTACCTAGTCTAGAAGGAGAAAAAATTTAAGTTAAATTAGTTTCTTTTTTTGTGATTACATACTGGCAAAACAGGAAACGGTGCCCTGGACAAGAGATTTTTTGTATTGTATGTTTCAGGATGGCATAGCCAAACAGTATTGCCTTGGGATATTTACGTAATGTATTTGGTTCAATTCTCATTCTATATGCATTCCTTCTACGGAACTTTGTATATGGATCTTTGGCGCAAAGACTCGCCGGTAATGCTAATTCATCATTGTCTCACATTGGGCCTAATTGGATTTTCGTACGCAACGAGGTTCGTGAAATATCAACAGTTTTTTTAGAATTATATTTTAATAATATATATATATATATAATAAGTAGATACGATCGATGTGAGCATCGTGCTAGATACAAATCCCTGACAAGAGATAATGTAAGGACAGCAGACTACACATAAGTGATAATGTAACAGGTGTCGAAATCATGAAACATGTTTACATTAGTGATGCAACCGGAGCAATTTGAACGTCCGGAAAGGGCTTTACTTATCTGAACCGGCTAAATCAAGGATCTATTTTCAGCTAACAAACTTAAATTTTTTGTCCAACGGTGTAATAATTTTCGTTAGGTTTACTTTTACAGACGGTTTTGACTCACATCATGTTTACAGAAATGTAGGTATCGTAACACATGTTAAGGAATTAGACATCAACATTGAGTACCAAATTTAATCTTAGAGAATTTTTTTTGTAAATTAACAAATCTGATAAGAACGAATGGAAAATAGCCAAGGTTGCCTCTACTCACAAAAAAGGATCGACAACTGTAATTAATAGTTATAAGCCTGTCACCTTTGTATGCGCTTGCAGTAAAGTACTAGTAACTCAAAAAGGGACGGTACAACGGATCGAGTATGGTTTCATTTTTAAGTTATCATTTTGTTTGATCACCTGTAACATGCTCTCTTTGATGGATGTACTAACCAAGAACCTGTTGAACACTGACCCCATTGAAAACCCTAAAACCTCGTCGATGGTAAACCCACCGAAAACAGCTGACACCGCATCAAGTTTTTGTACTAGTCGCCAGATAACGAAACCAACGTATTTAGCCAACCTGAAAAACTACATAGATCTTTATATTTTGATGCCACCTACCAAACTACTGAAGATCGACTGGAAATCGTTTTCATTGTTCCAAACACAATGAAAACGTCTGAAAAGGCATAAGATACCCGTTCTAGACTAGGTAACTAAACCATCGTATTCAGCCTACCGGAAAACCTATATACTAGATGGACCATTATTGATGACCTTTACGCAATATGTAACCAAACATCTGAAGTCGACTATATTCTGGAAATTGGGTTCCATGATCCTAAACCCATTTAAAACTCATAAAAATGTGAAATAATTACGCTGGACTATAGATAACCAAATCATTGCATTCAGCCTTAATATGGCTAAATTGGACACCAGTTATCACAATCCTCCTATTCAGCACGCTTGATAATCCAGTTCGCACTCATTATAAAGTAAATACAAGCACTAACACTGCGAAATTTGAAAGATCGTGATAAAGTGTTGACGAGCCATTTTCGGCCCCACAGCGGCCCAGGGAATAGTTGACGCGCTGTCAGTTGTTTCGATCGGTTTAATGGCGACTAGATTTTAGAATTTTTAATGGGTTCAGCGGTTATTCAGTTTTAGAATGGTATATGTATACATCAGCCACAGTCTGTTACAGATGATTAAATAAAATACATTGAAAATGAGACTACGTTCGCTCCGCTTCACCATCGCTTGCGAGATACTAGTTATATTTTGATATTGAAATTTTTTTAATAAATTTGGAATTGAAAGCCTCTGTGGGTGACTTGAAGTTGCTTTTGTGTATAAAAACTGATACTATAACAACTATACCTCCCTCCTAGTGTAAATTCGGTTTTTTTAATGGGCTGAACAAAAACAACTTAGACCAGCCGTTGAAATTTTGCTTGCATCTCAAATCTTAAATGCCAATATACATTGGATAACTTCACGCTTCAGCAATTTAAAGGAATTAAAGATTTGGGCGCATTTTACTGTGTGATAGTCTCCAACCATATCGGCATTATCAAGCGATTAAGGAACGTGTTTGATGAAGAGTTAATTTAATTTTTTTCTGTATTTTATTCTCGTTATATTATTTTTTGCTGTGTACGTATAAAACCTATATTCGGTATATAGGTGAGTATGCTACTGAACTTTTGTCTCTGGACTTTTATATAAAAGATATAGGTGCTGCTGAGTCGGTTTCCAAGGAGATCACATGGTTTAAAAGGCCTTACTTACCCTGATAGACTAGTACGCTTTAAATTGCCCTCTTTCGAGGAAAATAGAATTGCAGGAGATCTAATGATAATGTACAAAATTATGAATTGTTCTGTCTAACTTAATTTCAATGATTTTGTTGAATTCACGGATACAAACATTCAGACTCGAGGACATATATTTAGGTTAAGAAAAGTTATGTTCAAACCGGACACCCGAAAATATTTCTTTGCTGTTGCAGTAATCCACTCGTCGAATACGCTGGATAGTTATGTATGTTGTGTCAGCACTCTGTGTGCACTGCTTCAAACTACGACTGAAAATGTTTGCCTTTTAAACCGTTCTTGAAGGGTGGGGTTAGTAACCAGTCAACTAGTCCTTCTCTTGTACTACTAGTTAGTTCTGATATATAGATATTAATTATTAGTCTGTCTTGAAAATTTTGTGCTCTTCATTGGTATTGTTTGAATCAGTTTGTATTCATTATATTTTAACTTTTTCTATTACTTTCTACTGTTTAATATTGTTTAGGCCGAATCTTATTTTGGTGTGGCAGTAATTCATTGTTTCATTTTTAGTGGCATGTCATTATTACCAGTAAATCTGTTCGACACAGCCAATTAACGATACTTTATCCTCCTTTCCAATAACTTCAGTGGTTTCTTTTTTTTACCTCCATAAAGTGCATTTTTCCATACTAATTACACTATGTTGATGTCTCCATTCGCTGAAGTCGGTGGTTTTGGTTTGTGCAGAATTATCTATGATAGTTTGTATCTTCCGTTGAACTAAATGTTTGCTGCGAATATTTTATATTTACCATATACGCACAATAATTATAAGTATCAGTTGTTGATGTCTGCTCTAGCAGCGGTAAATTGAGTTGAAAGAATGGATTTTGTTATAAAATCTAACAATTAGTTGTGGTTGCGTTTCCGACATTTAGTACGACTTGGCTCACTCTGTCATAGTGCTGCAGTTACTTTCTTAGTGTACAATACACGCCGCTAAATCGAACGCTACAAACAGACCATACTTCGACATTCGATACCCTCTCACAACGTTGGCCACCTTACATGCGTCGCACACCGATACGGACGAGTTTATACGCAGTTATCGAGAAGTTTTTCCATGCTGTATTCCTTCTATCTATGTGATGCCCAATACAGACTCAGACGTCGCAAAAGGTGGCCATAAATAAAGGCATAAAATTTGTGTAAGCCTGTTATTCCGTTTCGAAACTGCACGAGTTACCTGACTGAAAAACTCGATTTCGAATGCATGGAAAAAAGGTGTGTAAATAAAATTTTGGCCGTAATCCGCATTACGTCTAGCTTGAACGACATTGTTTCGTACATTGTTTTTGTGGTTTTCAGCGGGATTATTGTTTCTTTGTCACACTGTACTTTTAGGTTTCATAATATTGGAGCTTTAGTATTGTTGCTTCACGACTTATCCGATGTGTTGTTGGAATTTACGAAACTGAATGTATATTTGAAAGCACGGAAAGGCTGGAAAGGCAAACTATTTGATGCATTGTCGGCTGTTGGTTTTCTGGCTTTCGCTGTTAACTGGTACGTGTAAGCTACGTAACATTTCTTATCTTGTAAAGTGCAAATTTTACGCTATTATGTTACAACAGATCAATAGTCGTGATCAAGGTTCTTTGGGTCCACAGGTGGGTCTGGACCCAAATATTTTTACGTGGATCCGAAAAATTTTTTGCTAGACCCAGGGCAGTTTCGGCTTTAGAGACACAGGGTCTGCTAATAAATTCTATTACGATGTGCAGGCTTTCGGCCGTTTGTGCTTACATCTGTATATAGTTGCTTGCTGCAGGTTTCACGGATGGCACTCATCGTTTATACTGGCTTGGAAACAGGCAAAGAATAATTTATGTATTTGTAATTATGTAATAATGTCAAATTGCGGATTGTTTCTTTATTATGTAAAATTTCGTGAACTTCTCGTGCAAAAATTGTAATTCTGGACCCAACGTTTAAGGTTTGGACCCAAAAAAAATTTGGTGGGCCCATTGTCCATTTTGAAAAAAATAACCCTGAGTGGTGCTTCTTTTCCCATTGCGGCTCCTCAAAAAACAGCCATTATATGCACGATATGGTTCTTAGTTTTTCGAAAGGTAACAATCATTTCTGGTTAAAGCTGATGATTGCAGCGTCTTCGGCATTTTCAAAGTTGCTATTAGATGGATCGAAAAAGGAAATCTGGCTATATATGCCAAAATGTAGCATAACAATAAGCGTTTTGTAGCGTCTCCATTTTGCAACGATATGCATGCTGAATGATTAAATCAACCTAACATGTTTAATAAACTGGCCTCACAACAGGACCAAAATTTTACCTGGGGGCGCGTTGGGCTTGTCCCCCTCGTCCAAACTGGGGAGCTGTAAATACCTGGGAGAATTTCCACAACTTTCCTGGGTTAAAATCGTACCCCCTCCAGATCAACTGGGAGGGGGTTTATGATTGTAATTTCTTCTTATATCCAGGCATTTATAACGTTATTGTTGCATATTTGTTATTTAAGCACTGAACATACCTATTTCAGGCTGCACTTCATTATACTTAGGATGTTATCATTAATAGTCGAAATATACGCAGTAATATAGAGTTTTATTATAGCCGTTTCTTGTCAGGACGATCATTTTTGACGTGACCTCAAAATAACTGGGGTTCTTAGGGATTGGCCTGGGGTAAGTCAAAATTTACATGGGGTTCAGCCGAAATTCTGGGGAGTTCGAAAATCCTTGGGCACCCACTCCTCTCCCTCAGTGGAAAGGTCAGATAAATATTTTAACCAGCAATTATCGACAGACGTAGTCAAGTTGGCATGTTCGTTTTTTTACGAAGTCAAATTAGTTTTCTCTAGGGTTTGTGTGTGAAAAACGGCTGTTCAGAAAAATTATTGAGCAACAAAGTCATAGTTCGTGATTGTTGAATTTGAGAAGCACCATAATCCAAAATGTCACGTGACCGTATGCTGACAAATTGTTAAACGGTGTCGTGAGATGTTTAAGAAAGCGTGGGGTAACAGTAGTCATAACAAATGACACGGGCGTTCCTCGAGAATTAACATCGGGCATATCGAAAAAATTTCAAAAAAGCGCGCTATAAATTTTAGACTGATATCGGTCAGATTTGGAACAAAATTTAAAACTTTTCGGACGGGCGGCGATATAGCATTTAACGAAAAGGGGCGGTCACTTCTGGCAATTAATGTGGAAGCACAAACATAATTTTACACGTCGGACTAAATTTTCTTTGATTTTGGCCAAAAACAAAGATTTTTCAACATATATATGTTCTGTTCACCAATGGTGAATTTTATTATGCTTGTGACTGTATGGGGCGGCCTAAAATCGTCCCTCGAGGTATATATACAGTGGATTTTTGAAGTGACAATACAAATGATTCGTCGTACTAACAAAGATTATGATAAAACATAATGCTAATGATTTCGATAAATCTTTGAATAAAATGAAGCGCAACCGGGTCAAATAAGCTATAAAGTAAATCATTAGGAACAGTAAATTTGCTATTTGCAAACCAATAGCATACTTTAAATGCAAAAGAAAACAATAAAATGCAACGAAAAGCACACAAATAATATGGGGACACGGATTCTCGCTAGCTAAGCGGGGAAATTTTCACAGGTATTTATAGATTGAAATATTGGGGCTTGCAGCTCAAAGCTCTATTTGGACTGGGTTCTACTTTGATGTGCAGTCGATGCAGTGATTGGCTGCCGTACTAATTCGCAAGTTACTTCTATTATGCCTTTTAACATAACGGAATGTTTTAAAACGCTGACGTAATATTTCCCCCTTATATTCAAGGTAGGTTTCCCATTTTGAAATACAGGGGTTGAACATTCGGCACATCATTTCGTGCTATATTTGGATCTCACTGTTTTATAAACATAAAAAGTCAGTGGGAAGGCTCGTGTCTGTCTTTCCCAACATGCCTTCAAAGTACTGAAAGTATCCCTGGATGACGGACTCGTTCCCACGCAACGAAGTATCGACCCACAGCTAACCTGGGAATACTGGAAAATGTAGAATACTGTAAATAATTTTTCTACAGTTGATTAATAATGTGTTATATTGCGCCATCTAAGGACTGACTGTAATATTACGTATTTGTAGCATCGCAGGTAAAAATTCATAGTTTTTTCTAGCTTCACGAAGGAAAATGAGCATATATATAGCTTCGCAGTGCGAAATGGGCGAATTTTTATCCACTGGGACTGGCCTTCACTTGCCGAAAAAATGGGGATTTCCATGAGTCCCCAAAACATAGTATTCAATATTGTTTAAGAATAATGTTGCTTTCAGGGTATTTAAAACAGCCTGTATGTTTTGCGGTACTCTATATACAATAATTATAGTGTGGACATATAGGATCCAATGTCATTAATCCATATCTTTTCGGGGATTTTTAAAGGTTTTAAAGTCGATTGTTGCGAACCCGATTTATCCAAATAATTTAGCTTGTCATCACTGATTTGGCTTTGCTTTTCTGGACCTATAAGAAGACGAAAAGCACACAAATAATATGGGGACACGGATTCTCGCTAGCTAAGCGGGGAAATTTTCACAGGTATTTATAGATTGAAATATTGGGGCTTGCAGCTCAAAGCTCTATTTGGACTGGGTTCTACTTTGATGTGCAGTCGATGCAGTGATTGGCTGCCGTACTAATTCGCAAGTTACTTCTATTATGCCTTTTAACATAACGGAATGTTTTAAAACGCTGACGTAATATTTCCCCCTTATATTCATGGTAGGTTTCCCATTTTGAAATACAGGGGTTGAACATTCGGCACATCATTTCGTGCTATATTTGGATCTCACTGTTTTATAAACATAAAAAGTCAGTGGGAAGGCTCGTGTTTGTCTTTCCCAACATGCCTTCAAAGTACTGAAAGTATCCCTGGATGACGGACTCGTTCCCACGGAACGAAGTATCGACCCACAGCTAACCTGGGAATACTGGAAAATGTAGAATACTGTAAATAATTTTTCTACAGTTGATTAATAATGTGTTATATTGCGCCATCTAAGGACTGACTGTAATATTACGTATTTGTAGCATCGCAGGTAAAAATTCATAGTTTTTTCTAGCTTCACGAAGGAAAATGAGCATATATATAGCTTCGCAGTGCGAAATGGGCGAATTTTTATCCACTGGGACTGGCCTTCACTTGCCGAAAAAATGGGGATTTCCATGAGTCCCCAAAACATAGTATTCAATATTGTTTAAGAATAATGTTGCTTTCAGGGTATTTAAAACAGCCTGTATGTTTTGCGGTACTCTATATACAATAATTATAGTGTGGACATATAGGATCCAATGTCATTAATCCATATCTTTTCGGGGATTTTTAAAGGTTTTAAAGTCGATTGTTGCGAACCCGATTTATCCAAATAATTTAGCTTGTCATCACTGATTTGGCTTTGCTTTTCTGGACCTATTATTTTTCTATTATATGTTTTGTGAGATACAGAATACGATAGCGTTGTTCCTTACCTCCTATCGAACAAGGATTACAATGCTTCAGAAGTTCCAGAATTTTAAGGTGGTATATACGCTATATATCAAACACAAAACCTGTTACAGTCGATGAAACCTATTGACAACCATAGATGACCTACGCTGGTCTCGTTTCATCTGTCTTGCGACGACATATGTACTAATTATCATTAAGACCCCGATGACCAATATTTTTTGTTCTTCGTTGTTGAAATTCTTTATTTTATATTAAAATATTTAATGTGTCGAATTCTGATTGTCAGATTTTTCCTCATTTTAATCAGTCCTCAGTTAAGTATATAATTACTGCGTTCTGTATTTGAACCTCGACATAAATGCTCTGCAGGACTCAGGGGTCAAAACTGACCATGACATTTTGAACAAGTTTGAGATCCCTAGTATATATAATTGGTTAGTAAATGGTTACAGTAGTCACCACAGTTGACAGAAAACTTTATAGTTTGTTTTTTATGCGATCCCTGCTCGCTCACTCGCACCGCGGCAGTCAGTTGTGGCGAATGCGTTATACTGCTGCTGTATCCCAATAAACTTAATGTAGTGAATGATTGTTGTTGATCATGTTTACCATGTTGGGTTGCGATTATTTATTGTCTTATGTATGACGGTAAAATGTATCGCAAATCAGAACGTAGTGAAGATTGTGTGTTGCAGGGCTGAAATCTTTTAAATTCCGTCTGTGTGTGTGTGTGATCGACCATAACTCGGGAACGCCCTAACCGATTTTCATGATCTTGGGCTCATTCGAACCGGCATAGTCTATTTACCATGTACCTCACCGGTTTTTTGATTTGGGACCTGGTTCATTGGGCAGGGCTCAAAATGTGGGTTTTTGCCCACCTTTTACCCCATTTTCAAGGTTATTTTTATCTTAAATTTCGAATTTTTGTTTGCGTGGTTTTATTTCATAGTAAAATGATAAACGCCGATGCCTCTTTTTTGTTTTTGATTAAGGCTCCGGTCCTGGATTTATGGGGTTTGAAGTACGGGGGTATGGGGCCCCAATGGTTCCTCGATCCAAAATTTGAAAATTTGTTCTGACGTCTTGGACGGCTGTTAAGTTTTATCTGGAGGTTTTCGAGCATGGGAAACTCATTGCCGGTGCTGGTTTTGCTCTATGACCCATGTTTCCGTAGATACGGGGGTATGACGCTCTACGGATCGGGTCATATGTCAAAATGTGGGTTTTTCACCCCATTTTAGTAACCTTCACGGAAGCAAGCTTATTTTTATCTTAACTTCCGAATTTTTATCTCTGGTTGGTTTTATTTCATAGTAAAATGATAAATGCCGATGCCTCTTTTTGTTTTCGATTAAGGCTCCGGTTCTAGAGTTACGGAGTTTAAGGTATGGTGCCCCAATGGTTCCCCGGCCCAAAATTCGAAAATTTGCTTTGACGTCCTGGGCGGCTGAAAAGTTTCACGGTGGCGTTTTCGAGAATGCGAAACTCATTGCCGGTGTTGATTTTGCTCTGTGACCCAAGGTTTGGGGTCAGATAGCAAAATAAAGGTTTTTACCTCTTTTTAGTACCCGTGACGGAAGCAAGATTATTTTTATCTTAACTTTCGAATTTTTTCTCTGGCTCGGTTTATTTCATAGTAAAACGATGAATGCCGATGCTTTTTTTGTTTTTCGATTACGGCACCGGTTCATGGGGTTTGAGATCACCCCCGTGATTCCTCGACCCAAAAGTCGAAAATTTGTTCTGAGGTATTGGGCGGTTAAAAAATTTTGCTTGGGGTTTTTGGGCATGGCAAACTCATTGCTGGTGTTGATTTTGCTCTCCGATCCATGGTTCTATGGGTACGGGGGTATGGCGCCGCCATGGTTCATCGATCCAAAATTCCTAATTTTATTTTTACGTCCTGGGAGGCTGATAGCTTGCACTTGGGGGTTTTGGGGCATGGGAAACTTATTGCCGGTGTTAGTCTTGTTCTAACGTGTGCGGTATTGTGTGATATCCACACATAACATATCGACGTATGTTATCCAGATCTGATTGGCTGTGCACGCATCAGGCATATGTGTACCTATGCTTCACTACGTTCTGCAATCTCGATAAAGTTACTAGTATTTTTAGGTTTGTTTGTCGCCTGTACTGGTTTCCCCTAAAAGTGTTATACGCAAGCTTGTACGGCAGTCTCGTATCGATACCATGCTACGTTCCATTTACGTGGTTGCTCAATTTAATGCTGTGGTTGCTGTTTGCTATGAACATTTATTGGTTCCATGTAGGTTCAGTTTCGCTTATTGTCAGATTAACTTTGTCACGCGCTTTTACAGTTGTCTACTATCACAGAATTACCTGCATAATTAAGTGTTACATAACTGAGAAAGTTTTAAGTTTGATGGAATACTTAAAAATTAGTTGCGAAATTTGTTATTGCACTCCGCGTTCGTAATTTGTCGTAGTAATTCATAACTTGGCATAATTAGTCGAAAACATGAGAGGCTGATTTTGTTCTTTGGGAGAGTCATATATTTGTCGCTTTTGCTTTTTGGTTAAAATATCCTGCTGCCAAGTAAACGTAAAATTTAGACCAAAATTCATTATAATGCTGCCTCAGCTTTGTGGCTTAGTAGTAGTGGTCATAGTTTTCGAAGAATAGCGTCTTTGTTGCAGTTTCGTCTCATATTACACAGTGAGATGAATAAAAAAGGTTTGCTCCCATTAAATCTCGTCTTCCACTAGGTTTAGGTAATAGTTTCAACACCAGCGGCTGATTATAATCACCATGAAATGATTTTGAAAAAATATTTGTGCAGTTTATTCAAGGTGTTTTATCATCAACATCGTACAAAGCGATTATCTACGCGCAGGCAAGTGTGGTGAGTGGTTGACTGAATTTTCGTTTTTTGGACAATAATGTAGACATTATTTGATTTTAAAATGGCTAGCAACCGTATGGTTGCATAGTAATGCATTGCATTGATAAAATACGTATTGGAGAATATGCGTTTCATGTGCGAATGAACAAATTTACCATTTCTAGTAACCTGACTACTTTGTGCTTAACTGTGCTTACTTGGTGATCTCAGTAAGTTGGTGTTGCGAAAAATAATTCAAATGTGCCGTATAATGCGTGCTGTACATATTGTTGATACCAGCCGTAAAGGATTACTTCTTTAATATTGTGCAAAGTTGGCGTATCATGACTGTGCAACATGAATAGGATGCCTAGGTTTTTACAGGTGGGCGGGGGCTGCGACCTTTAACTCGCCGCACTGATCCCTTACACGGGTCCTCCAACCCTATACTTTGGCACCCCGGAGATGCTTACCCACTTGTTTCTGGACAATTATTTCTCATCTCATATGTTTATCTGGCTCCGTTATTGGCTATGTATATCATGCATTCAGGGAATAACTGGAAGGGGAACCGTCCATTTAAACCGGAACCGGTACCTGGTCGTCGAAACTTATATAAACTTAATGTATTGTGATGACATTATTGTCCAAATGGGACTTTGAAGAGGCTGAGGAGGCTAAAATGTTTGTACATCAAGATGTTGTTTTTGTAGCATCAGCGGAAAACTGCCTTCCGTTCTACAGGCTTGCCTAAACTGAGTCAAACCGAATGTCTTGTAACGCATGGAGCAAAGACTAGACAATAAATTGTTTTGCTGTCACTAATGGGCTTCCTTTACTAAACATACGTTCGTGATATGCTGTTCCGAAATAAACTTTAAATTATTGGTTTATATGGTTCTAAAAGAAAACTGAGTCAAACCGAATGTCTTGTAACGCATGGAGCAAAGACTAGACAATAAATTGTTTTGCTGTCACTAATGGGCTTCCTTTACTAAACATACGTTCGTGATATGCTGTTCCGAAATAAACTTTAAATTATTGGTTTATATGGTTCTAAAAGAAAATAAAGATGTATACTATAATTTTCTTATCGTTGGCCAGAGACATTGCTCAGGCTTGCGTTGGGCAACCTGTGCCCACCAATTAGATGATGATGGTTTTCTGATCAGAATGCTATAAATGAGACAAACTATGATACTGCTCGCACAGTTTGAACACATACTTTTCGTTCCCAAGAACGCAGTTTCTGGCTGTATTGTAGATGTGTAACTTTACTTCAATGTAGATTGATTACAAAGGTTACAAGCGTACTGCGTGGTGCTTTACGTAATTTATATTAGCCAAGCTCACAGCTAAGTACTTCAGCAATCCATACTCTATTATATATGTAACAGATCCATACGGATCGTTACGAGGTGGATAATCCTGACCACAGCCTAATGGCAAACTTTTATCGAAAACCCATAATCTTGACCACACGATAATGGTCAACATTTACAAATAATCCTGACCACACCCCAATGGTTAACATTTTTTCGAACCAAAATAAATCTGACCACAGTGCAATGGTCAACATTTTTTCGACCACCAATAATTATGTCCACAGTATAATGGACAACATTTTTCCAAATACAAAAAATCCCGTCCACAGTGTAATGGACAACATTTTTCCGAGTACCAAAAAAATTTCTGTCCATAGTGTAATGGTCAACATTTAGTTGAGTTCCCCAATAATCATGACCACGTGTATAGTGGCCAACTTTTCCGAATTCTGTCACCAGTTTCTCCCCAACCTGGAACACTAGACGGGAATAGCCCAAGAGGGTACGGAACCCACCCTCGCCTTACAATATGTACATTTATGTAAGCAGAACCAATTGATCGCCTCATTGCGCAAGAATATATATATATATTGAGTTTCTCTATATATACCCGTCGACCATGAAGCCCTGTTGTCACCTCATATATAAATTGCCTAACTGGCACAAACCTTGAACTACCGTATATACGTAAACCAGTAATCGATACACTCGCAAGATCAATAAGGTTACGTAAGTATGTAATTACAACAAAGCAGAAATCATAAGGTATATACGTAAATAATTAAAACAGCACTGAAATCAGAGTATGTACGTAAGAAATCGGAACCAGTTCAATGGCATCATAGGAGCATATATATATAGGTAAACGGAATAATTAGGTTCAAAGAGTCCTGCTATGTAACGGACTTGTATTTTCAGTATTTCGGCCTGCACCGCCGACGTCGCCTTTTGATCAAAATGGGTATCGTCATTGTTAGTTTAGGGATGGATAATCGTTGAGTGATTGTGACCGTATATACAGATGTCTATATCTATCTATATACACATTGATTGTAGTGCCCTAATGGCACGCTTTGGTATATATTGGTATTGGCATGATTTCTATTGTATTCTCGTTGGCCATAAAGGCATTGGTATATACTTGAATTACGTACTGTTGATATCATTCCTGTACTATTGTTGATGGCCATAAAGGCACGTATCCGATGTATATTATCACGATCGTATCTCGTAATTGCGCACCATTGAAACCGCCATTGTTGAACGCACATATTTTCAGGTACAGGATCTGGCAGATTGGTTGGGACATAAAGTGTTAACCAGTTACATATATAATTATTATATATATTCATACCGTTTACTGTTATTGTTTGAGGCCATAAAAGCGCCGCCCTATTGTTACCATCTCATATCGTTCTATGCTTGTGCCGTATTATATCTGTACTATTGTATTGGATGGATCAGGCCGTAAAAGTTCCTGGATTTGACTTTGATATTATGCATCCTGTTTGTCATATTTGGTTGTATTTCTGTAATTTTTAGGTTGGAATTATGATCCATATAACGTCATGGATTTGACAGGTTTTCAGAAGGAACTTCAGGAATTTTTACAGGCGCAAATTGGTAATTTGTAGGTACAGAACGCGAGCATGGCGAGCCCTTGCCATACTCGATTTCGTCGAAATTTTAGGACGGTACGACTCCCCCCCTGAACCCAGAACAAGCATTTACGTAGGTATTGCCCTACCCCGAATGGTAGGACCGCAAAGTTTGTCACAAATTGTCGTAGGAATAACTGGCCGTGACGAATACCCGTCACAACCGTCCTCACGAATGAGGACCACAAAAAAAGTGGCTGTTCGCTCGAAAACGAACAGCAATTGAGAAAATGCCCTGAAAACTATAAGAGAAAATGCAAATTATCAAATTTCCCAGTGTTCAACGTTATCATTGTCACTGGATAATTCATTGAGATAAGACAAATTTTTTAAACGAAATTTATGAAATTTAAAGACCGAAAATATCGGCTCCGGTCCATAACTCCGGAACCGTTGGGAATTCGAAAATTTTGTACTCAACCTTTCTTATAGTTATTTTCACGGTCTTTCTAATGAGACCGGTTTCGTGGAAATCCAACCCGGATCCACGGACTTAGGGATGAATTAGTGTATACGTAAGCAGGTAGAATACAGTTAACTAAGTAATTCGACGAATATTGAACGCAAGACTATATAAGTGGTATCGTTAGAATCCCCAGACCCGAGCCTTTAATTTAAGCCCGGACGGGTCTAGCTGCGCCCACTTTTAGGTACCCCATATGAGGATTTTAGAAATAACGCCCGGACAGGCGTGTCACCCCTCATTAGATTCCCCGTGCCCAGACTAATCCAAAAATGTATAAAACTCCCCAGAAAAGTATGCCCCGAACCCAGGGGAACCGTTTAAAACACCCAGCCCGGAGAAAATTTGACATGGACCCTCCCCCAAGAGTCTATTTTCTCCCTGTAGACCGAATACGGTCCTGTTACATATCAAAATGTCCGGTCGGACATACTGAGTCCGAATCCGAGGCTTATTTGGCACTTCGGCCATCCCTCAAAGACCCCCACCCTCTTTTATCCCTTGCCCGTTTTTCTTTTCTTTTTGTTTACATAAGCAGCGTCTCTTTCTTGAATTACATTTCCAAGCACCTTTATATAAAACAAGTTATAAGTTTATACTAGGTTCTGTATAAAGTCACATTTAATGTAGAAGCGTACAGAAATCTCTCATCAGTATAAATTCCAATACAGTTTAATATTAAGTTAACACCGGACTTTATTCAGTCGCTGTTAGTATGGAGTTAGTTTCATTAAGCAAACAAGCCGGTGTTGGTATACAGTTCAGATGTTGCTAGTGGCCTTGAAAAGTTTCCTATAAACTCCGTATTAAGTTTATATAAAGTTCGATATATACTAGTTGTTTTTCTTATCAGCGAACCAACACAGTTCATATTGCTTTAACATAAAATTTAAAGTAGTATTAATTTAGTATAACGGCTGACCGGGTCTACCACGTGTGCATTGGTCTTCTTAAGCAAACAGTAGTTAAATTTACATCAACGCGGCACAACAACTTTACTGGAACGGTGATACTTCTGTGTACTCGCTGCTGTGGTCTACGTTTACTTCTTGCAGTTGTTGGAGCGAAACTTTAAAGCTACTGAGTAAACATTATCGAAGCCGGCACCTTGATACAAAAGTTATATTAACTTGCGAATCGATGGAAGTTTTCTATAGATGTTTCTAGAAGGTCCTGTGTTTAATTTTGGAAAGTTTGGTAGATTTAGTATTAAATTGCAGTAAACAAAGAAATAAATCATTATAGTTAAATAAGATTTTATATCAAAATCGGCCTGAAAATTCCGAACATATGATCGGAATTTGGCCGATAACAATATTTATTTAATTTCATAATATTAAATCAGATTTCGGACCAAAAGTGCTGAATAAGCACTCTAACCGTCCGATAAATTTGAAAATTCAAAAAATTCGAAATTTAGTATAAAAGCAGAAGCGCAAGAATTCGGCAGCGTCCAGTATGACTTCGGCAGCGCAGAGTTCGGTCGTTTTGCAGACCGGCTCTGGCGCTTACTTTCTTCAATATGTTTTACTTTTTGGAGTTTACCGTGGATTTCTACTTTTATTATTGGTCGTGCGTTTATGTGGATTGGCGACGGGCGTTGACGCGACGAATTGATTTCCGTAAGTGTGGACAGGGAGCATCGTCCCTGGAATCTAGTGCTATTGAAGCTAGGTAGAGTCAGTGAGCCTGTATAAATAGGCAGAGCATAGGAGAACGTATGTTGTGTCAAGACAACACCAAGTCTTTATGGACTCCCTGTCCATGCTTGAATTTTACATGTTAACCCTGGCCGCCCTAGCTCGTCCAGCCGACCTGTAGTCTCTGGTAGCCGCTCGAATGATTGGACTAGACACCCGAAGTCAGACTGGACCTCCCTCGGTCATTCAGTTAGGACACAAACAAGCGCGACACTCGCGCCGAGTACTTTTACATGATTCCCTGAGTCGAGATAGGAAGTAGGAAAATATTTGTGGGTCGACCGAGGTTAAACAAAACGTTCTTGATTGGAAATTGTCATTAGCACTCCGAATCATCCGCAGTCATGCCACATAATGTTAGTCAAGTATTTTGTTAGGCACGTTACGCTTAATGTTTTCTGGCTTTATTGGTTTTTGGGACGCGAGACCGTCCGTCGATTTGGAGGCTCTGTTAATTGGAAGTGCTTCGTATTTCTGGATTGTGTTATCCTAGAAACTCGGCTGAATTATATATATATATATGGCAACAGGAACACGGATAGCGTATGCTGGATAAAATTTTGTATAGGATCGCAGACAGATGTACTGATCCAACATTCCGTGAGCGAGACGGCTCACTTAAATCGAAAATTTTGACATATCTCGAGAACTTCCCCAGCAATTCGGTTAAAATTTTACTCGGATCTCTAGGCGGACCTTTGAGTACCTAAAACGCTCAAAGATCACATCAGAACTACAAACCCGACGGCCTTGAAGAGGCCTAACCTAGCCCGAACAGGAAAGTTGGAATATCTTAGGAGCTACTCCAGGAACTTTACTCAAATTTTGGCAGTTTCTTCGTAGTATTGCCCACTAACGAATAGGACTACAAAACACATCGATTCTGAATCGGAACCCTAAGCCCGACGGCCTCGAAGTGGCCTAACACCACTAAAAATGTAGGTTCCAGATTGAAATTAAAATATCTCAAGATTCTCTCCAGGAATCTTGGTGAAACTCTCGCAGTTTCTTCGTAGGCATGTTTACTTTCGAATGCAATCACAAGATTCAAGTTTGTTATGTTAGAATTATAAACCCGATGGCCCGATAGTGGTCCGCTTTTACCCGAACTCTACACATTAATAACTTGACATCTGTTCCAGGAATTTTGACGATTTTTCTTGTAGACATAGAGGCCCAGTAGGCCTTTCGCTTCAGCCATCGAGCCCGGCAAAGTCGTGGCCCGTTCAAAAGTTATAGGCAATATAAAATCCGACCCGCACGACCGCCGCTCGGATTGCAGTTCAAATTTCATAATTCCGACTATTTTCGTAAGTCTGTTTTGGTCTTGCTTTTCCACACGTTTTGGTTAGGCAAGGGAAAATATTAATTTCCCTAGTGTTGATGAGTTACGTTACCAATGGAAACATTTTAAATTTCAAGATTATCGAAGTCGCTAAATGCGACATCGAGTCTATCGGGCCTTGGCCCGACGGATCATTTTTGTGAGGACCGCTGAGCCGGTCCTAGGAAATCGATAAGTAAGGTTAAGCCCAGCCACCATACAAAGTTTAGTGGAGAAAGGCTGGCAGAATGCAAAGTTATTAGGGAATCAAAAGCCTCCCTCCGGCCCAATCGAATTGTGTACAAAATTTAGCTTGAAAAGTGCGAACCGAACGCTTTTAGGAAGTGGATCGAGTAGGATTCAGCTAGAAAATTGGCTACGGTTGCCTTGTCAACCGGGGCCTCCGTTTACCGTCTCGCTTTGTCGAGCAGGAGCTGCTCGAAACAACCATCAAATTTTAGTAGTAAATATGGCTCATCTGGGAGCGTTTTTAAGTAAAAAAAATGACGTTGTTTTTGTGCCATTAGAGTAACGCCGATGGTCTACGAAATCCCGTCGCTAATACTACTCGTTTTAATTACAATGTAAGGCACAGCCTGCTTAGTGAATTTGAACAATGCTTCGCATTAGGAAAAGCTCAAAATTCAGTCCCAAGCTCAGTCTACCGGGACCCTTAAGCTATTCGAAAGGCAAGTCCGCCTAATCGTTCCTTTCCTCTGCTGTTATAACCCAAGTTGGTGTATTTGTAACGTCTGTTCTTGTAGTGACTAGGATCAAAGATTTATGACCATTAGGGCCTTAATGCTATTGTGTTCATGGAGTAATCAAATAGGGAACGAGAATCAAAATTATGTAGCGTATTCGGACATTTCATAACAAGCTTTACATGGTCAGCCTAAGTACGTATGTATGTATGCGAGTAGGAAAGAAAACTTTGTACCGCACCGCTGCCGCATCATGGAATTCAGGAAGGAATATTTCATACGTTTGTCATGGTTTTAATAAGTACCGTCGTATGAAGTGTTCTATTACGTTGTCATAAGCTAACCTCATCGCTACTAACTGCGAAACTAAGTAACCTATCATTATGTATCATAGTTTTGTGATTTGCATGAGCAAGATGAAGTCTCGCAAACGTCCCGTTGCACGCTCAGCCCCGTATCCCCGCCTCGTTCCGCCTTTCGCTTACCTGAACCTATCGTTGTATCGGAGTACCCAATCCTGTTGACGAATGTTGTACCGAGCCACTAGTTATTTCGATGGCGCCTTCATTATGTCGATAACTACCCATAGCACCCACCGGTACTGATTTCAATTTGACCCACTACTGTTTTTCATGAGTAAGGTAAGCGCAGCTGTCATGAGATAAGGCTTCACAGTATATGCCGTGTTTTGACTCAGCTCTGAGAGTTCATTGAAAAAGGCGATGACTCCGCAACCCTCCCCCAACTGAAGCTCTGCTCATAGTGCACTAGCGTGCTATAAAAATGACATAACGCTTATTGTATCTGCCCGTACAGTACGTATCTGTCAGTGTACCCATAAGTATTTGTGCAACTCATCAATAAAAGCTCACTGAAAACCCGCACTGTGCAAGTGTTTTGTTGACCCATAGTAGCGATAGGAACTGAAGGGGTTTGAAATCCGTCACCCCAAATCGACGACCCACGTTCAGGTTTGACACGCGCATCGAAGAAGCAAACCTGAGCGTGACTCGCCGACTACAATTAGTTTGTTAATAATTGTTGTTGTAAAGGTACGACTGGTGCGACTTACTAATTAGAAAAATTTTAAACTCACGCTGAGCACCCAAAGTAGAAAAGTTAGATACGCGCGGATCCGACGTTAAACGTCTAGGGATTTGTCGGACCATAGTGGGGGCCACTGGCTAAAAGAAAACTAAATAATTGCCCATTTTTAGAAAGTGCAAAAGAATTTTACACTTCCCGGGTTTGGACGTGGATAGGGAATAGTGGTACGGTCTCTTTGGCCTGTGAGCAGGTGACGGAGCCGACCCCCCTGGGGACCTCAAAGGTAGTACCTCGTAGACTACGTGCGCAACCCGTCCGGCAGGATCAGAACACATCCTGTGAAGCGCTCCTGCGGCTTGCTAAGCTCGTCATTTCTTGGGCCTGACTCGCGTGGGAAAAGACATTCGCGTAATTGAAACCCATTAGGTCCGCCCTTGAAGTCACGATAGCCGGGGTCGTATGGGCATTACGTTAGGGAAGTGCGTAATGCAGCAGCGTCACGTCGATATTACATATATATCAGGTGGGACCGGTTCAATTCTAACATATGCCGCATATATCTGAATGGATAGGCTGCTACAACCATCGACCTAGCCTTGTTTTGTTAACAAACTCCTGCCGGGTAAAGATGAAAAACTCTTACTGAAATTGTGTCCTACTTAATCTTCACATGGTAATATGCTGAGTTACTATATTCTCGTGTTTGGTTGTGTTGGAACTTGATCATTGTGTATATACTTGATGTATGATTGGCCCACAAATGAAGCAAAAAATGTGGACAAATTTAGACAAATTTTCTAAACCACAATTCCGGCTCTGGTTTGGCTTTTGCCCTTTGCCAGAACCGCACCGGAACGCGATGTTCGCCGGAACCGGAATTACAGTTACTCCCTGCATGCATTGTGGGTTTTAGGTCTCCGGTATGCTGTTGTATATATTCTTATCTATTCTTTTTAGTACCAGACATTTAGCTATGCAATTAATATGCAGTATAATGCTATTTCAGCAAGTGTAATATTTTGCGGTACTGAAAATGCCCTTCCTCTGCCCTAATATACCCGACGACCTCGAAGGGCTGTCAAATCGCCATTCGTCCTTATACTTTTGGCATAATGAAAAACCCGGGGTGTGGTGCTACTGTTATTTGTGGCTTTTCAATGATAAATTACAAAGTCCTGGTTGGAGGCTGCCGTGAACACATAAAAAATTAATGTGCTCTAGCTTTCGTATCATTCGAAACATGGACCGGCTCTCTTTTTTCCAACGAAGTATTAACTTAATTTGTGTTTTAGGTGGTTTGAAACTGTACTGTGCAACATGTTCTTGTTTTTAGGTAATATCGTGTAGTATATAATATACGGAAAGTGGGCAGATTTGATTTATGAAATTTACAAAAATTGGTGAGACTTCGTTAAGAACAGAGTGGACTTAAGATTTTTGGAGTAGATAAATTTTTTATATTTTTGTTGTTTTTGCTCTAAACTAAATATCTTAGTGTATTTATAGATGTCGTAGCGTACAATTGTGTTTTCTCGATCAAATAAAAAATTGAACTTTTATGCAAACTCCAGGCTTTTGAGATTTTGTTGGAACATCTTGGAATGATTTAATTAATTTTTGACCGTGAAAATATTGCGACCTGGGAACAAGTTCCATTCGAGAAGGCTTGCGTAATGGTTCCTAGATTCAGGAGAAAAATTGTATGCAGAGCTTGGAAATTAGTAGACTAGTTTTATTTGAAAAATAATGTAGTATCTCGTGAAATTTGCACAAGTTTTCCGGTTTCATATATCGCTATTATTTTTACTGTTTGCTTGATGTCGTCGCTTATAATAAGAGCCAGATGTCAGTATTAGGGGTAACTCCTACTGGAAGCCATATCGGTGATATCCCCTAAATCCCGACCCCTTCATTGCTCCATCTCCGACCACTAGATTTTTTGGCGGATAACGGAAAATGCTGTGATGATAATGGAGCCTCGATCGTAAGTAGCATCTGCGTCAAATTATAAAAATGATGTGCTGGTGAAGGAGTGACTGCTTAAAATTTAGTTTTTATTTAAAATATATTGAAATTTTAGAAGCTTGTTTATGAATGAACTAAAGGATTAGTTTACCTAGCTGCTCGTGTTTGTAATGTACTGTATTAACCCTAATGGTGCAGTGGTTTTTGTCGTAATAATTCACCTGAGCGCCCCATTGGTCGACTGATCGTATCTGACGAATGGGAGAAGTATCATTTGGGGCGATGAGGCCGGGTTTTTGGGGCCTGAAACATCATTCAAAACGCGGCAGAACTGTTATATCTCGGGTAAATACTTTGAAACGTGGAGCAAACGTTTGAAGGACGCTGTCGATGGTGCTTCTACAGCATACGCGGGAAGATTGTTCCAATCATGCGCAACGCGGTGACAGAATACATATTTGCGCTTGGACGTTTTCGGTGTGTCCGGAGGTTTAACTTTGTAATGATGTCCTCGAGTGACAGTAAATCCGTCTTCGAATAGAATGTCGTACGGAAGTCGCGTTTTTCCTGTCATTATCTGATACATCAGTATTAGGTCTGCGCGTCGACGTCTCGTTTCCAGCGATAAGAGTTGAAGGTGGCAAAGACGTTCCTCGTAGCACATTTGTCGCAAGCTCGGCAGCAATTTCGTCATTCTGCGTTGAACGCTTTCCAAAAGATCTATGTCCTTGCGAAAGTACGGAGACCACGCAGGTGTCGCATACTCCAGATGTGGGCGAACTAATGAGCGATGTAGAAGCAGTAACGATGTCTTCGTTAAATTCTTGAAATTACGTTTGATGATACCGTAGATTTTATTTCCCTTCATAGCAGCCTGTTTACAATGCTCACTTCATTTAAGGTCCTCGCACATCAAGACACCCAAGTCTTTTATTACAGGTTTTGATGACAAATCAACCTGACCTAAACTGTACTTATTAACAATACTACTGCGGCCAAAATGAACTGCATGCAACTTGTCAGCATTGCAAAGTAACCCATTTTTGATTGACCATTGGTAAAGGGCATCTAAGTCATTGTTCATGTAAGGTATGCCAGTGTTCGGTATAAAAATTCTACTAAATACTTTCAGATCGTCCGCAAATTTTAATAGCCGTGTGTTACTACTCAACCCTTCATCAATATCATTAACATACATGATAAATAGAATCGGACCAACCACGGAACCTTGTGGCACGCCATTTAGTACTGTAATAGTTTCCGACGTCGTGCCTCTGTAAACCACATTCTGCGTCCGATTCGTTACAAAATCTTTTATCCAATTTGTAGTTTTAGGGTGGAGGCAAAACGAGTTTAGTTTCTGGATGAGGGAATGCGGTTGACCGAGTCAAATGCTTTCTTGAAGTCTAAATTATATACAATCTGCCGTGTCACCGTCGTTGATAACTCTTGTTAAATAATCAACAAATACCAGTAACTGAGTACAGCAACTCTTACCTCGCGTAAAACTATACTGAATCTCCCTTAACAAACCATTTTACGTTAAATGTGATATAAGCTGATCGGAAAAAACCTGTTCCATTATTTTACAACATCCGCTAATCAAGCTTACCGGTCTGTAGTTACTTACATTAGCTATTGATACCTTCTTATGCAACGGGACAACGTTCGCCATTGAGGGGTAGCACGCCACTCTTGTATGAAGCTTGAAAAATATTACTCAGAGGTTTTGCAATGACTTTGGCCATATTTCTCAGGGCAACAGTGGGAATGTTATAGGGGCCTGTCGCATTCCTACAATCTACATTGTTGAGCTTGCATGATACTAGATCAGTATCAAAGCTAATTTCCGGCACCGCTGTGTTCATAGTTCTGAGCTGAATTAGCAGGAAGGAAAACGGATGCGAAGAAGTCACTAAACATATTTGCTATTTCTAATGAGTCGTGCGCATATGAGCCGTCGGGACGTCGAAGCGTTATATTACCATGTTGACCTTTTCTCCGTCTGTTAACATATGCGTGGAATGATTTGGTATCGGTCTTGATGTTTGACACAAGTTTCAGTTCAAATTTTCTAATGTCAGACATGCACCGCCTATCAGAATCAATCAACTTAGCTTGATAGTTACACCATGATGCATGTGTTGCGCCGTTTGAATTGTTTCCAAGCATTCCGTTTCTGCCTAATCGCTTCAGCCGTACTAGCAGAGGCCAACAATGGTTTTGACTGATTTCTGGCCACGACGTTGTTGTGAGGCATGGTAGCATGAAGCACATCGGTCATGAGTTTAACGAACTCATCCCACATTTCGGTGACGGAGGCAGCAGTTGTAAAGCGTTGTTTCAGATTGAACGATGTAAACAATTCACGTACATTATGCCAATCTCGCTCGATAGCCCTATGCACGGCCAACAAGGTTTTCGGATGCGCAGGCTGATACTTGACGTCCCATTGCTGCAGAAGTCTCACTATGTTGTGATCGGAAGTGGAGGACAATGGTGGGTCTGTGTCTACATTAACTACATCATCCTCGTCATGAGTAAATACTAGGTCTAAACAGTTGTCGTTTCGCGTGGCTACGTTGATATGCTGATGGAATCCACTATCAAAAACACAATTGACAAACTCATCATGTCGTATCGGCCATTCAAGATTAATCCAGTCAATTTCTGGGTAATTAAAATCACCGGCGATACAGACTCTATGATAGTACAATTATAGTTGCTCCGCGCAGAATAATTGTCTAATATTATCATCGACAGAAACTGGAGCGTTCGGTGGTCTATAGACACAGCAGAAAAGTCCAAATTTACCCGTGCTGATTGGGATCGCGCACATAATTGCTTCACAATCAACACCATCGGGGAGTGATATAAATAGGGGACTTAGGCGAAATAGGACAGTTTTTCACATATATAGGGACTCCACCGCCTAATGTTGAAAATGCCTGACAATGATAATGACTTAAGTGGAACGCTTCGTGTTTAGTTGACAGAACGATCTGGTTTTCACTCACTTAAATGTCGACACAGTGTTATAAAGTTGTCACTGTTCTACAGTTGAAATCAGAAGCTTATGTTGTTTTCAGCATTTTGAACCCTCACTAAATGACTTTCATACTCCGTGCATATCTAGGCAACCGCATCGAGTCTTTGGCATATTCCTTTTGTTGGTTATAAAATAAGTATTGAAACGTATTTTTCATGTAATATAGGTTAAAATTTATTGACATATATTCATGTTTTTACATCTTGTGGTTTCATATTTTTCGTTCTTTGTTGTGTTTTGACGCTATAATGTAATAATAGTAATTTTACAAAACGTACAACTTATTTTTTAATTAAACGTAATCGGAATCTCTTTTAAGCTACATATCTCACCATCCAGCATGCAACAATCCTGTATGTACATACATAATTTGCAGCACGATTTTGTTTAAAGCTCCTGCGGTAACCTATTTCAATCAAAACAACACTGATCATTATTGTTGCCGTAGTTGCTCGTTATGAAATTAGATTGTTTAATACATTTTGCTGATTAGCTGGATTCCAGCAGTACATCATTTTCAATCCGGAATCAATGTGCTAATAAAATTGGTGGGCTTGATTATGGCTGTATTGTACTTCGTTGGCAGTATTTTCACTGTTGATGTAATTCTAACACGGGTGAATAATTATTGTTAATAGCTACGCGTTATTATTATTACTGTTAATTAATTAACTTGCGTGTATATTATATTATACCGACAATGACGACAATCTTAGCTCTGCGAAGCTTATAAATAATAAATAGATATTGCTTTTGCGTAAATCTCTGCTATTCATGGTTTAGCCTAGTTATCGCTATGTCTCTAGCGCGCCGGCTGAAATGCGTATAAGTAGACTGCGCTTAAAGGCGTACCGACGAAGGCCGCTCATTAATTACTACTGGTAACGATGTTGCTGTTTGAATAGCATTTGGTGCGTGCTATGATTGCATGCATATAGTTACATATAATATCTGAAACAACTACGAAGTAAGCAACATATAATTACATATAGATTGTAGATGCTGTTTTAGATACAAGTAAAAATGTCATAACCCTGCCGAAATTTTTGTAGGTGACGTGTAAGTTCAGTTTTAAAGTGCGATCAAATTTTGTCAGTTAATTTTGTAATGGAAAAACAGTGCAAACTACAGTTCAAAATTTGAGCACAAAAATTTTCAAGCTTTATTATTGGCTAAAGAAATATCCTAGAAAAGTTTGAACAATGTGCACTCGTTCGAATTCACCAAAAATGCAAAAAATGCTTTTGATTAAAGCTTGAGCTCAAAATTTGAGCAAATAGTTTGGTGTGTGAACTTACCTTTACTTTCTTGGACGCATCTACGAAACTGTTTTTCCTATTTTTCTATCTCAAAAATTCAGTATTAAAATTAGCCTCCGTATTTCCTTCATATTGAAAACGTTTGTCAAGCTGGTATGAATTAATAATGTAAAATATACAAACTTTAACAAAATATGTGTAAGCAAAACACTGCTCAAATTGGTCTGAATCTCTGCTTTTGTGGAAAATTGGGCGATATTTTTAAAATTAGTGCCAGCGCTGCTCTCTATTTTTCCGGAAAGAACTTTTGTACTTTTTAATGATTTCGAAAAATATTTAAAAATTGCATACTTTTAGTCATTGCATTGCAACCACATGTTCTTTCTCTCAGCCCGTGCTTGTAAGCTAAAACAATTCTGTTACAGCGAATTCAGGGAGTGAACTACATCGAAATTACTCGGAACCCGAACTGTCATTTTTGCCTGGCCGAACCCTAGTCTTATCAGTGAGGTAAAATAAAAAGAAATATTAATAAGCCTCTTGTTTGCTGGGGTGAACGATGGTCATACAAGGTTATTTAACCGACGAACCATATTCACTGCATTGAGTTCATTGTTTGAAAAGTATCTTGGGTATGTATGTACCCCTGGGAGGTGCTGCATGGGGCTATAAATGATATTTATTGGCAACAGAATTATGAAAATTTGACATTTTTCGATTAATTGTACGTTGAGGGCTAGCGTCGTTCAAGTCTATAGATTTTTGGGTAAATTTTCGGTAATATAATTACGACAAACAATTCCTACATAATTAAAGGAAAATCCTGCTGGACGTTACCGTAAATTTGGCAACCTGCACCACGAAATCAAAAAGCGAGCTGTATTCAGAATTTCTCAGCCCATATGGTTAACCCCAGTCAGTGTGTGAAAAAACTACATATCTAAATTGCGTGTAACATTGTTCTGTGTATCTTGGCATTAATTAATAAACACAAATTTGGTAGTATTTCGATATTCCCGCGTGCCCTCACCTAGCAAGTAGGGCCACATTTTCAGCACATGTGCAAAAAGCTACTAATATGTGTTGAAAATGCCGCCGCTGTTTCAGTGTACCGTAGTTACACATGTCTGGAGTAATAATGTTTTTCATGTCAGGAGTCAGATTTCGAAACTCAACCAGGATGTGTTTACTCGCGTTTTTTGGCTTAACACGAACAATCTAAACATCACAAGTAATATATTTGGAAAATTTCCAAGCCTTAATCATGTTTAAATCTTCAAATTCATTGCGTAGTTCTCAAATTATGCGACCGCATGCGTATCGAGCCGATCGTTTATGTTCAAAACCGAAAAAATGTGTATCTATAATGTCGAAATGGGTATTTTCTGAACCGCCTAGACGACCGGAGTCGAATGGGTCCCAAATTTTTGCAATTCATAAGGGTTGGTGGATTCGAGGAAAGTCCAACCACTCTGACTTAGACATGGAAACAATGAAGTTTCTGCTATTGTCACTGTTTATGCACGGAACATATAAAACCGAAGGCACTATATTTTGTATAGTATAACGTCGTGTATTGTATACCATAAATCCATTTTCTAGCGATGGCACATCTTTTATTTGTATAAACCCCTATCCATGTAACTCTTTGCTTACATTCAACTTCAAAAGTGACTGCTCAGAACAGTGATATTTTAGGCTGTTGTACTTAAAATAACCAAAAAACTTGACTCAATTTCTTCGAATAGGCGTAGCGTCGCTGTGCGCTACGAGCCAAGCAGATCATGTCCTCAGTCTGTAATCCTGCATGGAGTATCGCAATAATTTTACTAGGATTAGCATTCACCCTAATATATGTACGTATATCAACCGAAAGTGATAGCTTGCTGCTCACCAGGGAGTAACCGGAATTCCGGTTCCGGCGAAAATCGTGTTCCGGTTGCGGTTCCGGCAAAGGGCAAAAACCATACCGGAACCGGAATTCCGGTTTAAAAATTTTGTTTGAAATTTTCCACGTTTTTTGCTTTATCCTGTAATCCAAACATATGTAATATATATTATACAATGCTCAAGCTCCAATACAACCAAGCAAAAGAAAAGATTAACTAACCAATTTGCCGTGTAAAACGTAAGTAGGGCACATAATTTGAGCAGGAATTTTTCATAATAACATGCAGGAGTTTGTTAAATCAAAGCCAGATCGATGCTTGTAGCAGCTATTTTACACATCCAGAAGTTTGTGGGATACGTTTGAATTAAACCGGTCCAACTCGGTAACAGAGTATGGCTTACGCATAAGTACTTAGGGTATGCTTGGTTAACATAAATTGCGTCAGGCACCCCCAGTGCGCTTTTAAACTTGGTAAATCAGTCTAAATTGAAGTAAACTAACGTTATCTGCAACGCAGCTAGAAACTGCTTTCTTGGCAAAGAACTGTATTTATTGAAACTGTGCGAGCAACATCACAGTGTGTCTCATTTATAGCATTCTGATTAGAAAGTTATCATCATTATCATCTAACTTATGGGCACTGTTTGTCCAAAACTTACGGGCACTAGCCTAAACAGTGTTCCTGACCACTGATCAGAAAATTACCTTCTATCTATTATTTTCTCTTAGAATCATATAATATAAACCAATAATTTTAAGTTTCCTACAGAAGAACATGCAACGAACGTATGTGTAGTAAAGGGAGGCGACTTTAGACAGAGCGAAAGTGTGTATTCTACGCTCCAAGCTTTGTAAGCATATTCGATTTGACGCAGTATATGCAATGGTGTATAGTGGAAGGTATTTTTGCTCTGGGTGTCCAAAAATCCACATATTTGATCGATAAATAAACATTATTAGCTTCCTCAGTCTCTTTAAAGTTTCAGAAAGGCAATAATACCATCGCAAAACATTAAGTTTAATGTAATAGTTATTTTTAATGCATTTTAAATCCACTATACCTTCATTTCATCCATCATCTGTTTTACTATATATAAATTTCGAAGACCTGGTTCCGGTTCCGGTTCCGGATCCGGTTTAAATGGACGGTTCCGGTTGCTGGTTCCGGTTCCGGTAAATTTTGGTTCCGGTTATTCCCTGCTGCTCACGTAGTAATTCGTTAACAAGTTCATTGATCGTGGTTCTAATTATGTTAATATTGTAATGTGTTTTCCAGCTGTCAGCCATCAAATTCCAAGCACCATCACGAAATAATGGCTTAACGGAACTGTGATGGTTCGATTATGAAACCCATGCTGGATCTGCTGCCTTGAATGCAAATTTGATGTGACGAGCTATACTAGCACCATTTACTAAGTAAACGTCAATGTGGAAACTAACATAGGCCAATAACAGAAATGAATATTCAGATTTAATATCATGTATTTCGCATTCGTGTAGTATGGTTTTATACCCTTGCTCCCCGTGATATTACCCTTTTTCATGAACATAAGTCCAGGCTAGTGCCTATAAAGAATTCGTATATATGCATGCTGATTAGCTTAAACGGTACCATACTTACAAATTCTAGTTGACAACAGCTGATTATTTTATGTAAAAATCGAAGTTTCGAAGCAAATTTCTTTCTAAAGTGAAAAGAACTTTGTATATAATTTTAATGGTATAGGTACATGTAATTTATGCTGTGAAATTCTTATGATATCGACTAATTATCATTATTATAAATAAGAAAAAATACACCGAATTTGATATGTAGCCAAAACCTTGATTTCTCTGTTCCGTCTTCGAAGATGAGTCTGAGCTGAATAGTTGTAGTTCGTAGTCGTTCAGCATCATCATGTGCTTCACTGATGTTGTAACCCGCATAGCACACATTAAAGAATTTATTTTAAGTATATAAATCTTTTGGGATAGCAATCGCTAGATCCGTGCCGGCCCAACGGAGATCGGCTGCGTGCAGATTCAAATCAACCCTGAAAGACTCGGCTTATTCCTCTTGTCTCCAGCTGTATCCTTTTGGTTGGAAAATGACCACGTTATCGGATAAAGTAAAGTACATCTGTAAGACGCAGTGTTATAATCTACAACGTTTTGTCATAAAATCTCTTGGGATTAGCTAGAATTCATGATTACTTCTTGAGAAGAACGCGGCGCTTTTCGAAATCACTATTTAAACGCCACCGGCATGACGAGAACCATTTCGACCATAACATTTTTTGAGGGGGGTGGTAATTTTTGCATGAATCAAAATTTGTTCCGACAGCCGGGTTTGAAGAGTCGTATTACTGCGCTGGAGGTCTGAAGAGATATCTATCCATGGACACCAAAAATGTGCGGTGCGGGTAACCCACAAGAACTGCTGGACGCGTTGAAACGGTGATTTTGAAAAGTGACGTGCTTTTCTTGAGAAATCATCATGGAGTCTTGGTATTAGTAATTTGTGCGGGCAATTAAAAATTCATTGAATTTAACATACATAAACTATAATATACTTTAAGTTACACGCTATCTGAATGTTGTCTACTTATTCAGTTAATGTTGGTATCGTTCGATTTATGTGATTATATTAGTCCATGAAATAACAATTTGTATCCATTTTCTTAACATTTTTAGAACTTTTGCATCGTCCTGGTGCCCTTACTGCATGATGAATATTTCTGCTAGTAAATATGTAAGGCCTAATAACTTTTTAAACATATCAAGATAATTGTGAAGGTTCTTATTCGGATGAATTGCTAAACCTCACACGCTTTCACAGAATACATGTTTATATATATATTACATTTGTTATGTCACAAGGTTTTCAGTTGGGCTTAGTCTTAGGTGCTTGACGCCTTGGGAAAAAAGCGCTCTACCGACTGAGCTATGGCGGCGCGAATGCACAGCAGATATAATGCTGTTATACTATGTAGCGTTAGCTTGTACTGTGTATATTAGGCTGACATATGGTGTTTCGAGCCAAATATAACAAGGAAATTTTTTATGGGCATAATGTTTGTAATTTACCTTGTTGTTGTTTTCTAAACGCTACTTGCTGTGTGACGTCTTAACTGCAGCGGTAGTCAAGGTTTACAAACGGTAAGGATTACCCAAAAAATTTTGTTGACAGTTCATTATATTTTCTTATTGTTGCTTTATTGTGCCATTGAAGGGTCATAAACCTCAATCTGGAACTTCGAAATAGGCAATGAACGAAGGCTGACCACGTTCGTTCCATTTCCCGGCACCGCCTGAATTACTAATGCTGAACAATATTATTACTGTGAAATCTCAAATTTAGTTTATATTGTGATCTCACGAGTACATGTGAACAAACTATCAAAGACACATTTGACAGTAGTTTCTCGCAGCATAGCTAACAAATTCTGGACTACGGAGTATATATTCAAAAATTATAAATATGTTGTTTGATTGTCTAACGTTATATACGTTTAGTGGAGCTCCAGAAATGGCTGTTTAAAATGTAAAACTAAAGGACCTAATCAAAGATAACTGAGCGAATAAAATATATAAAATATTTTGCCTTTTGCCTAATAGCATCAATAATAGTGTTGCACTTATGATTTAGTTTGTTAGATAAATTTGATAAGGTGATGGAATACTTTAGTGGCAACTTTCGCCATGCAGATATCCAAAAGACATGAAATGGAAACCTAGCTTCTGGCAAAAAATAGTCGGACTTTGAGTTTTGCCGAAACCGGAATTCTGGCTACAAATTGAGAGTACTACACAATTCGAAGATAGAATGATTTTATGTGGACGCGTCATTTCTTTTCATTAGTACGTGTGCGTTATCCTTAGGAGAGCATGAATTGGATGGCTCGTTTTTAGGGCAATATATGTCTGGATTTTTTCTTAGCTTTTGAAACTTAAATTGGCACGACTAATTTGTTTCAAAGTTTCACATCATAAGTGTCCATGATTTGGGTGTAGTCGTATTACATATTTTAGCTTGTTGTACTGGGAGATCGGCGCAGGTGGAAGAGCAGAATTTGTTTTTAGGTTCTTGTGGTTGTTGGATAAACTGAATTCTTTTTGCGGTATATTCGTCATCCATGCGCTACTTGTAACGGGTTACCAACATGTAAAATGTAACGCTAAAATCATAGTTTTTCTTAAATGTAGCGATATTTATATATAAATTGTTTCCATTTTTTGGTTATTGGAACAGGAAATATTGTGTCCAGTAGTTTGAATTGTGCTGAAAACCTGTTGCTTTTCTAAGATTGATTGGATCACAAAACGCCAAAAAACTTAGCAAGTTTCACGCTGCGTGCCTGAGGGTATTGTCGCTCTGTTATTACGATGAAATTGCCTGTGCTCAGTGTAGTACACTATCATAGTTAACCATCCACTATCGCAATAATCGATAATCCAGTGTCTTAATGCGTCAATGCGTAAACTTTGTCACGCTGAATTTAACTACCACCTCATTGAACGTAGACTTAGGGTCGCTTTCACCGTGTTACTGCTCGCTGCTAAAGCTATACATGATGTCTGAGCAAGTACATGAATAAAGCAGCGTTTGCTTCGTCTTCCTTTGGTATTGCTTTGTTATTTGTAGGCTAACGCACAATAGAGTAGTTATTTTTCTTTTGGTTTGCAATTATGGTTTTCCGCACCCGGTTAACTAGCACGAATGGAAGTTTGTTTTTGATGGTATTTTAGCAGTATCGTATACATATTTGTGTATACATATTTGTATGTTAATACGTATGTAATTACATATCTGTTACTTACAATGTATATAATTAGGATAATTACGCGTGATACTTGCGTATTTATATAAATATGAGGCTGATGTTCCTGCCGCTGAAGTCGCTCGCGGTGACAGTTTTTGTAGACAAAAACGCCTTCGCAATTTAGAGATCCTAGTGCTGATGAAAAGAATAAGAAGGCGAAAGTAGAATAGCAATATTCGATTAGTAATAATAGCGGTAGGCACCGACGGCTTGGGGCTGTAACATGTAGTATATAAGTTACAACTCCAAGTTTATATTTAATACATGTGTAATTTTGTAAGTCTATATGTCAATATGTTACATCTAGGAATCATGTATATTATGGGCTTCGGGGTGGGGGGTGGAAAAGGGGCTAGAGCGACCCCTAATCGCCAACGCCGGCCCCAAGAGTTTTAAGCGGTTTCCGAATATCTTAAGGCTTACCCCGAATTTGCGACTCTTATTAGAGAATACACTATACGTGTCGCCATATTACAACTGTTTATTTTTGGATATGAATCCTGTTTATATAATGATAATTCGATTAAGGATGTAAGCAGGGTTCTTTTCCATTATCCCCAAAAAATTTTGTTTTTTATGAATTGTATGTTCTCACTAATTTATTATACTCACGTGGAAAACACCCAATCTGGCAAGTGCCTTACACAATTAAAAAATTTAGTTTTAACTTAATTTTCTTAAAGTTGATATTTATAAATTCCGAATATTTACACCAAGCCTTGTTTTGTTAATATGAACAATTGCTACTGGAAAAAATAGATTAGAGGAAAAAGTTTTGCTGGAATTAACCTCAAATTTTCCCTCCTGCACTCTGAAATAAAAAATGACCTGCTTTCAAACTTCCTCAGCCTTTTTAGTCTGTAAAAAATAGTCGGGATCGAAATTCATGTAGCTTCGTCATGTGTATTTTGCAGTTACCTGAAAAAGACACAATTAGCAGTTGGTAGTTTTTGACGCTCATCCATGCCAAGTGCTTAGCTTGCAGGTGTCACCTATTTCATATTTGTGATAAGAAATATGTGCTAACAATAACAGCCGCTGTTTCTATTATTGTACTGTAAGTGTTTTATTGCCTCTCTGTACATTTTAAGAGGACTAAAGGTCATTTTAGTATCCCGAAAGAGCCAGAGAACGCGCGCTAGTCACATGCGCTCCGTTTCCTTTCACCGGGCGAATTATTAGCGTTAGACAAATCTTACACATGTCAAATTCTAGAGATTGTGTATATGTTGCGGTCCCACGGGTATACGTGGATAAACAAATGGACACATCTGGCAGTCGTTTGTCAAAAGATAATAAGGAGGAACCGTGGGTCGCAACCTAAACAACCAACGGCATAGCTAACAAATTCTGGACTACGGAGCACTTCAACACATGCTGGTGTTATCATTCTGTGCCTTTTAAATTGTTTAGTAGAGGTCAAGAAATGGCTTTTGAGAATTTAAGAGAGTTTATTAAAGGTACCCGAACGAACACAAGACAAAAATTATGTTCTTTTCTCAAAAGGTTTTGTGGAATTCCGATTACTCCGCGAACCCGAGGTGATTTTCGGCTCGAAATAGCTAACCGTGTCAGAAATTTAGTTTGATCTAATTGGTAATTTTTTGTATGACCGAAGTTATAGTGTATTAAGAAGTGTTTTAGAGGCTGTTTTCATTTGTATTATGTTTATAGAGATGTTGTAGCAACATTATGAAATTACATGGCAACTCTGACTATCGGATTGAATTTGAGGAAATTTTGGAATAAATCTTGTTAGTAATACTTGGTTTTACAGTCCAACGCATAGAGATTGTCGCAGGCGAACGTGTTCTTTCGTATCCTCGAAAAATCTTTCTAGCAGGTGTCGTTAAGAGCACTTGAAAAAGATTAACTTTTTAACACAGACATATAGCGCCAAGCTACCAAAATTTCAGGAATCATATCATATATATATATATATATTATATTTTACACGCCAGTGCTGGTCGTTTGGGTTGGGGCTCCCACCTGCAACCTGGCAATACATGGGGGTTTCGTGCAGATTAGCTTGGACACCAATACCTCCTTCTTAACAAGGATCTTATAATTGCATTTTATTATGTTCCCGTGCTTTTATAACATGTACGTTGGTATTTAGCATTGCAAATGCGTATTTAAGTAGGCGTCGATTCGTTTCATTCAGGAATTTGTCGTCAATAGTCATAATAAAAGCTGTAGTATTATGTTTTGTTATAGCTTTTTGCTCGAACGATTGATTTTGATGTTGCCTCAAGATACAACATCTCTATAAACATAATACATATGAAAATAGCATATAAAACACTTCTTAATACACTATAACTTCGGTCATACAAAAAATTACCAATTAGATCAAACTAAATTTCTGACACGGTTCCAGCTATTTCGAGCCGAAAATCACCTCGGGTTCGCGAGATAATGGGAATTCCACAAAACCTTTTGAGAAAAGAACAATCTAATTTTTGTCTTTTGTCCGTTCAGGTACCTTTAATAAACTCTCTTAAATTCTCAAAAGCCATTTCTTGACCTCTACTAAACAATTTAAAAGGCACAGAATGATAACACCAGCCTGTGTTTAAAGTGCTCCGTAGTCCAGAATTTGCTAGCTATGCCGTTGGTTGTTTAGGTTGAGCCAGCGGGTTACTCCTTTATCTTTTGACAAACAACTGCCAGATGTGTCCATTTTTTTATCCACGTATACCCGTAGGGACGCAATATATACACAATCTCTAAAATTAACATGTGTTCAATTTATCTAACGCTAATAATTCGCCCAGTGAAAGGAACAAGACGCAGCATGTGACTAACACACATTCTATTGGCTCTTTCGGGATACTAAAATGACTTTTAGTCCTTTTTAGAATGAAGAGAGGCAATAAAACACTTACAGTACAATAATAGAAACAGCGGCTGTTATTGTTGCCGCATATTTCTTATCACAAATATGAAATAGGTGACATCTGCAAGCTGAGCATTTGGCATGGATGGTCGTCAAAAACTACCAACTGCTAATTGTGTCTTTTTCGGTAACTCCAAAATACACATGACGAAGCTACATGAATTTCGATCCCGACTCTTTTTACAGAAAAAGGCTGAGGAAGTTTGAAAGCAGGTATTTATTCAGGAGTGCCAGAGGGAAAATTAGAGATTAATTCCAGCAAAACTTTTTCCTCTAATCTATTTTTTCCAGTAGCAATTGATCATATTTAACAAAAACAAGGCTTGGTGTAAATATTCAGAAATTTATAAATATTCAACTTTAAGAAAATTAGATTAAAACTTAAATTTTCTAATTGTGTAAGGCACTTGCTAGATTGGGTGTTTTCCACGTGAGTATAATTAATTCCGTGAAACATCCAATTCCATAAAAGACAAAATTGTTTGGGATAAATCAAGAAAACCCTGCTTTACATACTTAATCGAATTATCATTATATAAACAGGATTCATATCCAAAAATAAACAGTTGTAATATGGCGACACGTATAGTGTTGTTCTCTAATAAGAGTCGCAAATTCGGAGTAACCCTTAAGATATTCGGAAACCGCTTGAAGCTCTTGGGGCCAGCGTTTTTGGCGATTTAGGATCCTCTCGCCCCTTTTCCACCCCCACCCCAAAACCCATAAATCACATGGACGTTCCAAATCTGACGTGTGACATTGGTATTTCGAAATTACGCATGTATTAGATATGAGCTTGAAGACTGTAACTTATATACTACATGTTACGGCCCAAGGCGTCGGTGCCTACCGCTATCTTTTCTAATCGAATATTGCTATTCTACTTTCGCCTTCTTTATTCTTTTCATCAGCATCAGTATGTCTGAAATTGCGAAGGCTTTTTGTACCCGAACTGTACCGCGAGCTAAGCGAGCAGGAACCTCAGCCTCATGATTTATATAAATATCGCAACTAGCACGCGTAATTATCCTAATTTATATACGTTCTTAGTAACAGATATGTAATTACATACGTATTAACACACAAATATGTATACACAAATATGTATACGATACTGCTAAAATACCATCAAAAACAAACTTCCATTCGTGCTAGTTAACCGGTGCGGAAACCCATAATTGCAAACCAGAAGAAAAAAACTACTACTATTGTAACTTAGCCTACAAATAACAAAGCAATACCAAAGGAAGACAAAGCAAACACTGCTTTATTCATGTACTTGCTCAGACATCATGTATAGCTTTAGCAGCAGCAGTAACACGGTGAAAGCGACCCTAAGTCTACGTTCGATAGAGGTGGTAGTTCAATTCAGCATGACGAAGCATTACGCATTGACGCATTAAGACACTGGATTATCGATTCTATTGCGATCGTCGATCGTTAGCTGTGATTGGTGTACTACACTGAGCACCAGCAAATTGGTGTAATAACGAGAGCAACAATACCCTCAGGCACGCAGCATGAAACTTGCTAAGTTTTTTGGCGTTTTGTGATCCAATAAATCTCGGAAAGCAACAGGTTTTCAGCACAATTCAAACTACTGGACACAATATTTTCCTGTTCCAATAACCAAAAATGGAAACAATTTATATATAAATATCGCTACATTTAGAAAACTATGATTTTGGCGTTACAGGTTACATGTTGGTAACCAGTTACCGTAGCGCATGGATGTAAACAAATATTGCACAAAAAGAATTCAGTTTATCCAACAACCACAAGAACCTAAAAACAAATTATGCTACTTCACCTGCGCGATCTCCCAGTCCAACAAGCTAAAATATGTAATACAACTACACCCAAATCATGGACACTTATGATGAAGAATTTGAAACAAATTATCAGGTGTGCAATTTCATTTGAAAAGCTTAGAAACATCCCAGCATGTATGCCCTAAAAACGAGCCATCCAATTCATATGCTCCTAAGGATAACGCACACGTACTAATGAAGAGAGGAATGACACATCCACATAATAATCATTCTGTCTTCAATGGTGCTGAGTACTCTCAATTTGTAGCCAGAAAGTCCGGTTTCGGCAAAGTTCAAGAGTGCAATATTTTTGCCAGAAAGCAGTTCCAGTTCATGTCTTTTGAATATATTGTCATGCCGAAAATGTTGCCACTAAATTATTCCATCACCTTTTTATCGAATTTTTATAACAAACTAAATCATCAAGTCCAACACTATTATTGATGCTATGGGGCGAAAGGCAAATATTTTATATATTTTATTCGCTCAGTTATCTTGATTAGGTCATTTAAGTTTTACATTTTTAAACAACCAGTTTCTGGAGCAACACTAAACGTATATAACGTTAGACAATCAAACAACATATTTATAATTTTTGAATATATACTCCGTAGTCTAAATTTGTTAGCTATGCTGCGAGAAACTACTGTCAAATGTGTCTTTGATAGTTTAGCGAGCCTGAGTAATCACAATATAAACTAAATTAATTTCACAGTAATAATATTGTTCGGCGTAGTACCGTCAGCTACAGGGAAATCGAACGAACGTGGTCAGCCTTCGTTCATTGCCTCTTTCAGAAGTTCCAGATTGAGGTTTATGACCCTTCAATGGCACAATGAAGCGACAGTGAGAAAATATAATGAACTGTCAACAAAACTTTTTTCGGTAATCCTTACCGTTTGTAAACCTTGACTACCGCTGCAGTTAAGACATCACACCGGCAGTAGCGTTTAGAAAACGACGACGAGGTAAATTAAAACATTATGCCCATAAAAAATTTCCTTGTTATATTTGGCTCGAAACACCATATGTCAGCCTAAATATACACTACAAGCTAACGCTACACCTAGTATAACAGCATTATATCTGCTGTGCATTCGCGCCGCCATAGCTCAGTCGGTACAACGCTTCCAGAAGAGGCGTCAAGCACCTAAGACCAAGCCCAACTGAAAACCTTGTGACATAACAAATGTAATATATATATAAACATGTATTCTGTGAAAGCGTGTGAGGTTTAGCAACTCATCCCGAATAAGGACCTTCACAATTTTCATGATATGTTTAAAAAGTACTAGGCCTTACATATTTACTAGCAAAAATAGTCATCATGCAGTAAGGGCACCAGGACGATGCAAAAGTTCTAAAAATGTTAAGAAAATGGATACGGGTTATTCTTCATGGACTAATATAATCACATAAATCGAACGATACCAACATTAACTGAATCAAAAAAAAACATAAAGACAGCGGGCGTAATCCTAAAGTATATTATAGTTTATGTATGTTTGACTCAATGAATTTTTAATTGCCCGCACAAATTACTAATACCAAGACTGCATGATGATTTCTCTAGAAAAGCACGTCACTTTTCAAAATCACCGTTTCAACGCATCCAGCGATTCTTGTGGGTTACCCGCACCGCACATTTTTGGTGTGAGTGGATCGATATCTCTTCAGACCTCCAGAGCGATAATACGACTCTTCAAACCCGGCTGTCGGAACAAATTTTGATTCATGCAAAAATTACCACCCCCCTGAAAAAATGTTATGGTCAAAATCGTTCTTCGTCATGCCGGTGGCGTTTAAATAGTCAGGTCAAAAAGCGCCGCGTTCTTCTCAAGAAGTAATCATGAATTCTAGCTAATCCCCAAGAGATTTTATGACGAAACATTACTAAATTATAACACTGCGTCTTACAGATGTACTTTACTTTATCCAATACATCGAGACCATTTTCCAGACCAAAAGGATACAGCTGGAGACAAGAGGAATAACCCAAGTGTTACAGGGTTGATTTAAAAATGCACGCAGCCGAGATTCGTTGGGCCGGCACCAGA
>JASANE010014938.1:0-17160 GCA_030248225.1 Trileptium ribeirensis
ACAATTTTGCATACGAATCAAATGACGACACCGAGTCAGGTATTACATCGCCCAGTCGCTTGCTGTATTACCAGTGATAAACTATTGATATCGTCACCGATTACACTCAGCACTGAACCAGCCGCTGCTAATAGCATTGACTCGCTTCGCTGTAGCAAAAATACAGCGTTGTTAATGAAGAAGAACAGCGCCGCAATGCTTGCGCAGGTTAGCGTACCCGAAGAACTGTTCAACGCTGAATATTTCTGCTAAAATGACTAATAATAACTCGGCGGATCTATAAATTTTGTTTTTCTAAAACAAAATCACTGGGTCTGATTGTATATAAAGTTTGATTCAATTTCATTCGTTTGTAACCGATATTTGTTACGAAAGCATTGTGCAGTTCACAGAGATATGTGTGTGTAATTTCAGTACTCACTGTTTTGGGCACGCTTCACACTAACGGCGTTTATTGTGTCAGGCAATAACTCTTACAATAATTCGGGCTCAAACTGAAAAGCATAATGTTATATTCTAAAAACAAGTTAGTGTAATGAGTTCCAGGCGTTGAAGCCAATCGCATCCCCT
Source organism: Trileptium ribeirensis (assembly GCA_030248225.1). Lineage (NCBI taxonomy): Eukaryota > Metazoa > Nematoda > Enoplea > Enoplida > Thoracostomopsidae > Trileptium > Trileptium ribeirensis. Next base: position 571 of record JASANE010014938.1, read on the forward strand.
AACTTAATCTTAGGCTTAGTATAACGCTCACATAGTGACCTTACCTTAGGCTAACACTTAGTATATCAAGAACGACACAACTTCCACATAGCATAGTTACGCAACTCAGCTTGATTTTGGCCATAATTTTCATTTGGAATAACTGAAATTCGAAAAAAAACTGCTCACAGTTTGTGCACGTGCATTTAGTGAACGCCGCATAATACAGTATTGATATTGTTTCCGGAAGACTATGTTGTTAACCAATGATTTATCTTCGAACGGCCAACGGGGAACTCACGTTCCTCAAAGAGTATTTAATGTACCCTTAAATGCCTATCCGAGGTTTCAAGTTGAACTTCCTGAGCAACTTTCACAGTACCACACGAAACAAAGTCCAAAGTACCACAAGCAGAGGTACATTAGCAATGCTAAATGGTAAATATATTTATACATATGTGATTCGTCTATGGGCATATCTACAATGTATAAGTATTCTCATATATTAATATACAAAAATTGTTTCGGCACCCTTTGAGGAAATATTATGCCCTGTTCACGTTGCGTCCGATCCGATCAGGCACGACAAAAATCTGCACTGTCAAAATATATATCGCGTGATGTAAATGTATTTTTGCACACTGAATCCTCCGAATCGGACTCGATTAAATGTGTGAATACACTATGGGATCGGATACAATGTTAACACGCCGCTATTACCCATACATCTGAGCAATAATAGACAATTCGAGCACAGCAACAGCTGTGATTACTAATCGATATATTGGTTGCAATACAGAGAAAACGAGCCATTTTAATTTCAAGTCACGGATAAAATGCTAAACAACTCACAACCTGATTATTAACTTTTTACAAGCTGGTTGAACAAACATCTAAAAGTTCTGTAACATTTTAAGTAATGTTAATTTTCCATTCTAGTTCTGACGTGAGTATAGACTAGTAACTTGCAAAAATAGGGCAAGCGGAGCGAATGTGGCTACTCCGCCCTTAACTGAACACTTTGTCGTCCCAAATTCAGGTCCCCACGCTCGCTTTAATGTCCCATGATAGCGATTATACACCGGCAATACTTTAGTGACAATGCTACGGTCATTTTAGTCATATATCAAAACCGAAAAACTCTTCGTTTCCTCTCCCAATAAGCAAAAAAGACAGTAACTTTTGAAATTTATAAATCACAAATTAAAAAAATGATTTAAATTTTTCTTACACTTAAATTACCAATTTTTACATAATAGTGCCCCTACGATTTGCATTTTTACCACGCAAATACAATTGCATTTATCGCAACCCTGAAAACGTATAGACATGTTCGATTGACCTATATACATCCATATTAAAAAGTGGCGAAATTTGTGGTGCCAACATTTACTAGCACTGCCCCACAGGGTTAATAACACAGTCAATATGGTATTAAAACAATGAAACCAAATTGTTTAACGGTTAAATAACCCTATAATACCATAGTTCACCCCTAACAAGCAATAAACTTGCTTTGTAAAAATTTTGAAATTTTCATTTTTCCGGTATATACGTATTTTTTAAACTTCGCCTCATAATTCGAAAACGGCAGGTCTGACGAAAAAATGTACAACAGAAGAGTTGTAGGTACCGATGAGAGTACGGTGATCTTGGTTTTTCGCTGCGAAGACTCTGATACACATAAGCGACAATGTGGCAATATGGTCATATCGACTGTACATCCATAATCCGTTCTTTGCTGCGAAACCGTTATCTTGAGAATTAGGTTGCGAAAGATCTGTGACGATCCATCCATCCGGTAATGAGTTATGACGATTTTTGCCGCTAGCAAAGTTATTGGTGTAAATTCCGCTCGTTTCACTTGGTCCGTTTCATCAACTGCTGTGTCAAAGAACTGTAGGAATACACATGTGCAACCAAGTGGTCATGTGGTCATATCGACTGTACTGCCATAGCATTAGCCACGATTTGTTATCACCAAAAAACTCCAGCTGTTACGCTGAACTTTCATTCCAGGCGTTGTTTGCGCTTAACAGGCCATATCGACTCTACAGCCATAATACAAATTTGATTCCTCTTAGTTCGCATGAAAACGATTTGTTATTAGCAAAAATTCCAGCTATTACGCTAAACTTCATTTCCAAAACTTCCCTTCCAGACGTTAGTTGCGCTTAAGATGCCATATTGACTCTACAGCCATAATATAAATTTGATTACTCTTAGTTCGCCATCAAAAATGATTTATCAGCAAAAAATTCCAGCTGTTACGCTGAACTTTATTTCCAGGCGTTAGTTGCGCTTAACAGGCCATATCGACTCTACAGCCATAATACAAATTTGATTACTCTTAGTTCGTCATCAAAAACGATTTGTTATTAGCAAAAAAATTCCAGCTATTACGCCAAACTTCACTTCCATGCGTTAGCTGCGCGTAGGTTTTACCACGTTGTCGTTTTAAGACGTAGTCATGATGCGAAAACAGAAATTTGAAAGACCATAACATGAAACCCGCAGGAGCTAGGGTAAACAGAGCTAGAGCTTCGGAATCCTCACCAAAAATTACAGTTAGCTATCTATTTTGAGACAAAAATAAAAGATTTATCTGCAATCAAAGATAAAACGTTTTATCGTTTGTCCGTTAGTTATTCAATATCTAGGCTTTCACTTGGCTTAAATTTCATCAACATTTAAGAGACCTTTAAGAATCAGGACATTTGTTGGGCACACAGAAAAAATTTAGATATTTTCGCAATTTGGCTTTATAAAAGTGATTATCTTTTGAAGATTGAACGACTTAAAATTTCAATCAAAGACGAACAGAACCATAATATCGCAAACACAAAAAAACGTGAACTCACTCATCAACCGCAAACACGCCGATACCTTCACTGCTCGAAACAATAGTAGTACGTCGCTGATGCGGTTGGTGCTGCTGCTGAAGATGGTGTTGTTGGCCATCTCCGCCACCAACTGCACCAAGGATTGCAGCCGAACACGACACCGAAGACTGCTGCCTTGCCATGATGTGGTTGTTGCTGCTGCTATTACTGTTCGAATCCAAACTTGGCAATGTCGCTAGGGCTGGATAAGCAATAGGTGTCGTAACTGCCGATGCCGACCGTCCGATACCACGTTGAGAGTTGTTAAATTCCACCGTTGGTTGCCCAGTCAATGCTTGTTGCTGCTGCTGCTGTGGGCCTGTTTTGGACAATCTACTACAATCATTATTGTTATTATTTCGAGTTGATCCGCCTTGGCTTGATGAACTACTGCTAGTTACATTGCTTAAATATTTTAGCGCCTCAATCGGAGGTAACGTTCGTAGGTCAACATATTGGCCGCGATCGACCACGTATATGGGCTGAGGTGCTTGTAAAAAGTCAACGCTCATCTCATGCGTCGTGTGACGATGGCTAGAGCCACCAATACGGCGATCGCTATAATTGTTGTTATAAATTTCGGGCGCTACTGGAAGGACAAAATGGGCATTCCCGGCGCTAAGGTGTCGACCGCGGTGATCCACCAGCGGGCACGACTGCGATGGCTGACCCAGATCGGGCTTAAACAAACCCAGATCAAAACTCTGCGGCTGTGACAACAATTTCGGTTGTACAATGGCACCGGATAAATAGTCAGGATGGCCATTACTGTTGTCCACTGTCCTCGAATCCGCTGCATATATTTCATTGCGTACGTACTGTAAACACGAAGGATCGGTTGGATAATGCTGATGTGGAAACGACACCATTGATTTTTGTTGTGGTTGCTGTTGGTGTTCCTGAACCATTGGAATGTCCGAACGAGAAATCGAAGAGCTCGATACAGTAGCATGCAATGGTGGTTGGACTAGCTGCACTGAAGAGTTTGATGTTTCGTGGGAGCAATCTATAAAAATGTATTGACCATTTTATTCAAAACATATATTACTACTTCACATCATAAACTATAATTGTAAATGAAGTCTGCTGAATTTTTTAGATCAAAATCAAAGTTTAGTTGAACGTTAGAAATTAAACAGTATGGGGTGACATAGCTTCACATTTAGGAACGGAAGTCAGGTGCAGGTTGTGTCTCTATCGATATACTAACTCTATGCCGTTGCTCTAGCTTTGACCGAAAATTTCGAGGACTAAGTCGAAAAAATCGAAGTTGGGGATTTCCATCGAAACCCAATCATACCGTGTTCCTTTTCTAGCCATATATTACGTGGGAGGCGCATCATATCAAAGATGACATACGCCGATACTGCCAAAACGATGTGATCATGCCAATCAGCTACTTCTGTGAGAAGACAATGTTAATAATTTTTGGATTGGGAGATATTTTGATTAAGCTATTGTGGAACAAACCCAAAATTTCATAATCTAGGATTTATCGAAAATATTTCGGCAAGGTATGTTAGTATGCTAACTATAACTCTATAATTTATAAACCATTTTCTTATCGATAAGCAAATATGATTGTCCTACAATATCTTAATACTTTGAAATTTAATCCTCCTAATTCGCATCGAGATAAAAGACTTACACTGTCGCTTGCCAATTAACATCAAATGCTGCTTAGTCAGAGACGGTGCGGCAACAGTGGTCAAGTCGTACGAAAACCGCTTTCGACGCGTGCTATATCGACCTAACATCGATTGCTGTAATACGCGCGTTGTAGTATCGAAAGCGATACGCGACCGGCGTTTATTCAAACTATTGTTAATATACGTGGTAGCCATTTGAATAAGATGGCGTTCTCACTAAGATGAAGCTTCGAATTCGAATTTTTCATACCGCTGCGATAAATCATGACGATCTTATTTACTAATGTTCAAAATCAAAGGAATCTATTTGAATATATGTATTATTTTAGTGAACTGTATCCATGCTATGTGTGGTGTATATTATCAATGCTTTCAAACTCATCTGAAATCTCTAGCCTACTGGTTTGCGGTTATAAACCATGCTAATCAGTAATAAAATTCCAGCGATTTGAGGCTTTGTAACTTGTAAACAGTGGACCACAACTTATTTTAGCATAAATCCACACCTTTTCCTACTACCCACTTTTGTAATAATCTGTGATATTTAACACAGTTTAGCCTGACCCACGCAGGGCCAACGAGGAGATATTGGGGTTGCCTATTATTTATACCTCTGGTCAACAAACTATAGGCTTAATAGGCTTACGCCTCAAAACCCGCCAGCTTCGTTAAAATTTAGCCCATATCCACACCTTTTCCTACTACCCACTTTTGTAATAATCTGTGATATTTAACACAGTTTAGGCTGACCCACGCAGGGCCAACGAGGAGATATTGGGGTTGCCTATTATTTATACCTCTGGTCAACAAACTATAGGCTTAATAGGCTTACGCCTCAAAACCCGCAAGCTTCGTTAAAATTTAGCCCATATCCACACCTTTTCCTACTACCCACTTTTGTAATAATCTGTGAAATTTAACACAGTTTAGGCTGACCCACGCAGGGCCAACGAGGAGATATTGGGGTTGCCTATTATTTATACCTCTGGTCAACAAACTATAGGCTTAATAGGCTTACGCCTCAAAACCCGCAAGCTTCGTTAAAATTTAGCCCATATCCACACCTTTTCCTACTACCCACTTTTGTAATAATCTGTGAAATTTAACACAGTTTAGGCTGACCCACGCAGGGCCAACGATGAGATATTGGGGTTGCCTATTATTTATACCTCTGGTCAACAATATATAGGCTTAATAGGCTTACGCCTCAAAAGCCGCAAGCTTCGTTAAAATTTAGCCCAAATCCACACCATTTCCTACTACCCACTTTTGTGATAATCTGTGAAATTTAACACAGTTTAGGCTGACCCACGCAGGGCCAACGAGGAGATATTGGGTTTGCCTATTATTTATACCTCTGGTCAACAAAATATAGGCTTAATAGGCTTACGCCTCAAAACCCGCAAGCTTCGTTAAAATTTAGCCCATATCCACACCTTTTCCTACTACCCACTTTTGTAATAATCTGTGAAATTTAACACAGTTTAGGCTGACCCACGCAGGGCCAACGAGGAGATATTGGGGTTGCCTATTATTTATACCTCTGGTCAACAATATATAGGCTTAATAGGCTTACGCCTCAAAACCCGCAAGCTTCGTTAAAATTTAGCCCATATCCACACCTTTTCCTACTACCCACTTTTGTAATAATCTGTGAAATTTAACACAGTTTAGGCTGACCCACGCAGGGCCAACGAGGAGATATTGGGGTTGCCTATTATTTATACCTCTGGTCAACAATATATAGGCTTAATAGGCTTACGCCTCAAAAGCCGCAAGCTTCGTTAAAATTCAGCCCAAATCCACACCTTTTCCTACTACCCACTTTTGTAATTTGTGATATTTAACACAGTTTAGCCTGACCCACGCAGGGCCAACGAGGAGATATTGGGGTTGCCTATTATTTATACCTCTGGTCAACAATATATAGGCTTAATAGGCTTACGCCTCAAAACCCGCCAGCTTCGTTAAAATTTAGCCTAAATCCACACCTTTTCCTACTACCCACTTTTGTAATAATCTGTGAAATTTAACACAGTTTAGTCTGACCCACGCATGGCTAACGAGGAGATATTGCGGTTGCCTATTATTTATACCTCTGGTCAACAAAATATAGGCTTAATAGGCTTACGCCTCAAAAGCCGCAAGCTTCGTTAAAATTTAGCCCAAATCCACACCATTTCCTACTACCCACTTTTGTGATAATCTGTGAAATTTAACACAGTTTAGCCTGACCCACGCAGGGCCAACGAGGAGATATTGGGTTTGCCTATTATTTATACCTCTGGTCAACAAAATATTAGGCTTAATAGGCTTACGCCTCAAAACCCGCAAGCTTCGTTAAAATTCAGCCCAAATCCACACCTTTTCCTACTACCCACTTTTGTAATTTGTGATATTTAACACAGTTTAGCCTGACCCACGCAGGGCCAACGAGGAGATATTGGGATTGCCTATTATTTATACCTCTGGTCAACAAAATATAGACTTAATAGGCTTACGCCTCAAAATCCACAAGCTTCGTTAAAATTTAGCCGAAATCCACACCTTTTCCTACTACCCACTTTTGTAATAATCTGTGAAATTTAACACAATTTAGCCTGACCCACGCAGGGCCAACGAGGATATATTGGGGTTGCCTATTATTTATACCTCTGGTCAACAAAATATAGGCTTAATAGGCTTACGCCTCAAAACCCGCAAGCTTCGTTAAAATATTAAAGCAAAGACAAACTATAAGCTATTGCAGCTATAATTTACTACATCTAATCAGAATTGTTTAAAGATATGCAATAGAGTTTAGCACCGAATTTTTGCCCCTAATAAAAACATTTTTAAAACAAAACAAGTCAGTGGAAGTTAAAAATTTCTCGTTGGTGTAGAAAGTTCAGGCACCTACGGTTTGATCCAACATAACGCACTTTGAAACAAGAGTTCTCAACTTCTTCCAACTTCCAAACTTTTGGAGAAACGAGACATAGGAAAAAATAACATATACGTATTCAGTATACACCACGCGTGCAAATCATTTTTAATGAAAGCACTGAACTGATTTAATGAAAAAAACGATGATGATTTAATTTTGTTTCACATTTTAGCGTTTCACACAAGAATATCTATCGCTCTGCTACTACTTTTCTCAGACGCTATCCGCATCGGCGTCGGTTGTGTATTGTTGTTGATTGTGTTGCAAAACTGACCATCTCGTGTCAGGTATAACGATGCTTCCTTCGCATATTTGAGGCTATATATGCAAAAAGCGGAAGCGTGTAAACGTAAAGTCGGTCCAGGACATAAGATCCCCAAACAACGCATAATGTTATAAGCTTCGACGAAAGCTTAAATTCAAAATTCTGTGATAATTAAACTAGTAACTCTATCAAGATTGCAGAACGTAGTGAAGCATAGGTACACCTACGCCTTTTGCTCTCAACTACTGCTGCCTTAAGCCAATCAACTCTCTAAAGCATACGTCGAGTAACCATTGGATCACCATACCTCAAACCACATAGCTCAAGAAATAGAGCCTAATCGAAAAACTAAGAAAGAGGCACCAGGATTTCCGTGAAGTGTACTAAATTGGTTTTTTGCCATTTTGACCCTTGACCCAGACCCCAAATTAAAAAACATTCGGGGATACACACGGTAAATCGACTATGTCGGTCCAAATGAGCCCAAGAACATGAAAATCGGTAAGTTGTTCCCGAGTTATGGCCAATCACTCACACATAGGGAATTTAAAAGATTTCACCCCTGCAACACACAATCTCCGCTACGTTTTGATAAACGCAAAATAATGGTTTTAACGATGTAGGTTAGGTGGATAAACCAGGGTGTAAGTTGCCACCAACTAACATTTTATCAGCGTCCGGGATAAATAGAAGTTGCTATTAGACTGCAACGCAGTCGTCTATATAGTGACCACCAATTGTTCACGCAGTCGAAGTTTTCGGTATAATACAGAGCTTGAACATTGTAATGTGTTTCACGATTTCCTTTACATAGTTATATTATACATTTAATTATAATTCCGAATCCGCCATTTCAGCTTCCTACGCTTGGTATAGAACAACAGTGAATATAAACGGTATACGATGATCATAACAGTTGCAAAAACTAAGTTTTATGAAAAAGCAATTTATGCTGACACGAGGAAAACGTCCTGAAATGTGAACAACTCACCTGTATTCGTTAAGTTCAGTACATGTTAGTATACATAGTACTACTGGGACCAAGTAGAATTTATAATTATTTTAGTACATTAAAACTATTTTAACGTCAACAAACGAGCTGCAACGTAAAACAAAAGCTATAATTTATTCCAGGCCTCTTAGCTGGCGAAACTAAATTGAGGAGCTAGAAGGACGTAAGAACAGGGCTCAAATATGGTATATAAATATGCTAATTAAAGTAACAGTTCCTCTGTCGAAGAAACTGGGGTCAAGCCCATCAACAAGAGAATAGTGTTTTGTAGTTAGTTGGCTAAGTTTTTTAACCAGTTGTGCCGTATGCCACAAAAGAGGACGATGTGTGTGCGGGTGAGGCTAAAACACTATGTAGCTGGTAGTTTCACACAAACTCCTAGCTGACGGAGGTAGAGGTTAAGCCCCACACCGGCTACTAAACATGATTCTGTTGCTGGCCAAGGCCTACCACAATGCGCCTTGAAGCTAACTGCGCGAACTTACTTAAAATCACTACCGATAAGCAATCACCAGCATTTTCCAGCTGGCAAAAATATAGCTGTGCAATTTAATATACGCGTCGTATATCTATGAACCATAGCAGTCGGCTTAAGGTGACATATGGTTCCGGTGCGAGAGTGATGGTTCCAACGACAACCTGATCATCATGTTGATAAAAAGTTCCACGCAATCAACGCAAGGGATTGTGCTGGGCCTCAATGGCTAAATATGGTTTATGGGAAGTGGTTTGAACATAAGCGGCGGGGTAACCACCTATTGATACCATATAATTTATATTTAAAATATAATTATACGCTCAATATAGTTGTCGGGGTCTTTTCGTTTAGCACCTCTCTCAGCGCGAAATTGGTCATTTTTAAGGCACTGCTAATATGTTTGTCAACCGTTCGCCACAATATCCAAAGATGTAATTTCTCGACCTATGAGAAAATCATCAAAGTTGCGAGAACAACCTAAAAGACTCGTCGCAAAATAATCGACGGATGGATGATTATATTTTGAAATTTTTTACATTTTTTTACCTTAGCTAAACCAATGACCCCAACTTTATTATCGTATTTTTCGGATATAAAATAGCTAAAAAGCATTTTACCACAGAAATCAACCTCATTATAAACGTTATTATCATTTACGCAGAAATATCTACTCTAAATAGCATTATAAAACGATTATCAACTACAAAACGATTATATATATATATATATATATATATATATTATGTATAACAGTAGGCAACCAACCAATCTATGGTTGTTTGTTAACACAGGACTAGTTTGGCGTTACCATGGCAACACGACATTTTAAAATTATGCTCGCCAACAATAATTACAATCACCATTCCGTCCGAACACAACAGAATAGGCCCTACTACTGTTGATATCACAAAAAATACGCAAATCATCGTATTATTTGTGTTATTCGAACATCAGCCATGACGTATAATTTACACGGACTTGCTGTCTACACACATTAGTTGGTATATTCTCACTTCGCGACTTCAATTTAAGTAAATATCTAAATAATGCATCGCATGGGCGACAAAAAAATATGCCGAAATATTATACATTTTTGTTCGTGTTTCCAAACAATGTGTTGAATAATATAAACTTTTATTTGTTCTCCGACGCCAAGGTAAAAACAGAAAAAAAACCGTACTTTCAATAGAAGAGAACAAACAGTGGAAGTATCCACAGGATCAGTGTGCTGTAGTTTTAGAACAAAAGAGCGAAAGAATACAACGAAGACTCAGCGTATTTTGATTTTAGTCGCCGGTATCGTCCCAGTCTTAACTATCCGCAGCAGTGGCGTTCAATATTAATACTATATATTGCTCAGTTTAGCAAAATAAACAATCAGCTGCTACTACCGCAACAACTGGACTACAAATTATATACTGTCACCGACGTGGTATTAGCTGAACAAGCTGCCCAGTATCCGTCGAACAATATTTATTTACATTTTAGCAGTAGACCATTAGCTTTCAATGAAATAATATATATTCGTTTATTGTATTCATTATATATTTCGTGTAAATTATTTTGTAAAAGTACAACCGTAATGATATGCTTAGGTGGTATGAAGGTATTTAAGCATACATACTCATTAGGGGGAGGGAGATTATCCCATGAGGCGTCGCGCTCCACCATAACAGGTTACCAACTCGCCGAACCCATAGAGATATACAACCGCCGATCCCCCTGGGATGCTGAAACGCCGACCCCACTACCACCAGAACCTCGAAACTCATGCATACAATAGTATTTAAGTATTTACTCCACTTACACGCAGATATATATGCGTCTCAAGCAGGGGCTCACTACGCCACTCAAAAGTGAGGGCTGCTACCTAAAAGTTGGGGAGTCGCTTATGGCGACCTCTTTATCTCGAAAAGAAAGGGTGGTCGCCCGCCCCGGGTGCTGCAGCCTTGCCTCAAAGCGGTATACAATAATACAATATCAGCACCACTCTAAGCGTCCATTCATTTTCACACAACGCGCGTCTCATATGCTCTTTTAAAATATTCAATGAATCAATAAACGGACTTTGGTTTTGTCAACGCTGTTTGTTCAAATATTATTAATTGTGCGTGACACTAGCAGCATAATATGATTGATACGATCGATTGTAAATAAATACATAACTAATTTTATTTGTTCAAACTAAAGAGGTGAGAACAGCAATAATTTTTTGGCACGACCCGGCCAGTTAGAGATCGAGCTCGGCCCGGCCCGAATCGGCAAAATTTCGACCCGCCTGTTTGTAACCAATACGGTGTAGGCAAGCTCAATATAAACGATACAGGCGATAAAACGCATAATTTAAATGAGCCAGACATGAAATGCTTAAAACGAACCCAAGATTATTGAACCGTGTACTAATCATTCGATTTTTAACTAAAGTGAGAACTAACAGAAATTCTTCAGCCCGACCCGGTCCGTTGGAAATCGAAGTTTGCCGGTCCCAGATCGGCAACATTTCGGACCGGCCTGTTCGTAAGCAGGTGTCGACCCAGCCGGCCCGAAAGTCCCGCCTCTACAAGCTAGGGGCGAATGGTAAATATCTCTCGCTACATTTTCAAGGAGATCATCAGGCTCAAGCACATAGACAATATATATTTCGCAGCGAGCGAAGTGAGCAAGTATTAATTGTATGCGCACTGATAAATTTTGCCGTGTCCGTCCGTCCGGCCAGTTTGTTCTAAATATCTCGGGAATGTTCCCACGAGGCCTTTAACAATGATATAGCTTATAGTCTGACGCGTCAACATATATAGATCTATGGTGGGCCGCTCACTCATGGGGTATGGTTGGTCGCCTTGAGAACAAGGCATCCCTCAATTTTTGTGACCGAGGGATAATATGTTTTAGTTATACCTCAAAACGCAGGTCTCGTATCAAAAATGTTATATATCTTTTATGTTCCAATGGAAAAATCTACAACTCTGTCGACCAACCGTTTCTGTCAGTCTCGTGGATAAGCACATAGGGACACAAAAATGGAGTACCCTGTAATTTTGGAATGGTTCTGTAACCCACGAGAACCCTTGAGCCATGCATGATTCCGTTATTTCAAACCTAATATTACAGCTTGCTGAATTTGTGATATGAAGTGATGTATTTGAGTGTATCTATAACCGACATAGATTCTTTAGAATGGTGCTGTATCCCATGTGACCGCCTTGAGCCATGCATGATTCCGTGAATTTGAACGTAATGTAATAATTTGTTGCAAAGAGTTTCGAGGTTGCTGAAAATGATGAATTATTTTACTGTAGCTGTGGCCAATATACTCTGTTTGGAATGTACTGCATGTCGTGGGACCCCCGTTGGATCTAAGCGTGATTTTGTGGGTTTCAATCTAATGATATGCTTTATTAAATCTGGGGTTTTCGAGGTTGGCAAAAATGGTGAATTGATGAGTTCAAAAACGTATCTGTGACTATAAATATCGCTCACTGAGTAATCGAAGGTTATATAAAATTATACATTTGTTGAGAATTTTTTCAAAAATTTCGGGTACAAGCCACTGATAACCCAAAAATAGTCAGAAATGAGTCCGATATGGATATTGTCTGAGCCCGCTCGTAAATCTTCAAAACTGACCCATTTTTGGGCTGGTGACGGGGTGGCTCTAGCGATAATCCGTAAAGGGGGGTCCGGGAGGGTCGCGCTCAGAAAGGGGGGTAGCGCCCAGAAATGTGAAAGCCAGGTCCAGAATTGGTATATTAAGTACGTCATAAACAAGTAAAAAATGCAACTGTTGCCAAAATAGCGAATTTCTATACAAAAATGTGAAGTCTGGTAAAAAATACGGTTGAAAGTAAATGTTTTCGAGTGTGAAAGAGGCTAGTTTTAGGACAATTTCCGATATGATTTTCAACCGGAATCATTCAAAAAAATTTTGTTTGGGGTTGAACCAAAAGGCGAGGAGTCGCGACCCCCGCAACCTGGCTACGCCCATGAGTACACGTTACTACCGCTATACTACCCATACAGGGCTTTTTCATACACTCCTTGTCTGATAACCACAAAATCAGCGGTATTACAAAACAATCTACACAAAATATGAAATTATAATACTATGGCAATTCCGATACTCCATACAAACTGTCCATACGATAAATAGACCCTGTTTAAGCATCTGGTTTAAACTAACCGGGCTAACAGAAAATGACAGCTTGCTACTACCCATACAGGGCTTTTTCATACACTCCTTGTCTGATAACCACAAAATCAGCGGTATTACAAAACAATCTACACAAAATATGAAATTATAATACTATGGCAATTCCGATACTCCATACAAACTGTCCATACGATAAATAGACCCTGTTTAAGCATCTGGTTTAAACTAACCGGGCTAACAGAAAATGACAGCTTGCTACTACCCATACAGGGCTTTTTCATACACTCCTTGTCTGATAACCACAAAATCAGCGGTATTACAAAACAATCTACACAAAATATGAAATTATAATACTATGGCAATTCCGATACTCCATACAAACTGTCCATACGATAAATAGACCCTGTTTAAGCATCTGGTTTAAACTAACCGGGCTAACAGAAAATGACAGATTGCTAAAACACTCAGTTAAACAGTATTATACGCAATATGATATAAAACATTAGAAAAGATAAGCTATATATGGTTCACAGTATGTATATATCTGTATATATATATACATATCAGTTAAACTGTATTATACCCAATATGACATAAAACATTAGAAAAGATAAGCTATTATATATATTAGCAATATCAATTTTGCGTCCACGGTATTAAAGGCGAGAAAGAGCCAGATTTTCACGCCACGCCTCACCTCGGCTCCGCAAGAACCATGCCCGGCATGACTTCGAATACAAACAGGTCAGCTCGGCTCGAATCATTATAAATCGTGTCCAGCTCATATGGTATCGACTCCTTTCATAGCAAGCCAGACTCGGCTCGGGTTTTTGGCCCTTAATATTAAGAGTTCGTAGCTCCGTAATGTTAGGAAGAATATATAATATGAAAACCAACAACGGACTAATATTATATAGGTGGTTTGTGGGATTTTTAGAACCAAGCGGACGTAGACTCAACTGTTCTTCAAATACCGGTTACTATTGGTTATACCGTTTCGGAACCTCCGGAATTTTGGAAACCAGCTTCCAATGCTTCAAAATTGTGCTCGAATTTTACTTTCAGTACTAGTGTCGCCAGCAGCAATCGAGCATTTGTTTGGCGAAGCAGGCATGACTTTGTCAAAGTTGCAGAAAAACTTAAAATTCAGAATTATTCAGTCACTCGTGTATATTAAGCACTGCAAAAAGCTGAATTGTTTGACTAAAAACGTAAATGTGACGAACGGGGAAATAAGAAATCGTGCTGACATAAGCGCAGCTCAAAATACCGACTTTGAAGACGAATCTGATGAGGATGACGCTACAGATTTAATGTAGCTGAATTATTTGCAAAGCCAGAGATCTGTCTAAAGAATTTTGCTCGAGATGTTTGGTTATCATGCAACGTCATAGAGATTGTCAAATAGCTTCGTATTTGACCGGGCCGAAAAACGAAAAATGAAGCAAAAAGGCAGTAACTGGCTATGTCAGGGACTAAACTAGGGAGCATATATCCAGTTTTCACATACAAACAGTACATACTGAGATAGTATACATCAGTCATGCATTTGAATATGCGTGAGAATAGCATTAATTATCATGCACAGAATCTAGAGAGACAGTATCTAGTCCCCAATAGTTCCCCAAATGTCTAAGAGCTCTTGTATCAGAGAGGTAGACTGGGGCCCATGGCTGCACTCTGCTCAGCAATCGGGAGCGGCTCTGTGGAGATGGGGCTTATGTGGGTTCACCCACCTCGGGCCATAGCAGAGATTACAGATTCCATTCTTATACGTGAAGTTTCATACTTAAAATGCATAACATAGATAATTTGCTGTCTGCGTATGAGTGTGGCGAAAACCGTGAACGCCTCCAAACGAAGTGACACGTCGTGGGCAAAATTATTACCACACCGAACATATTTACCATAACGACAGTGATGGGGATCCCCACGAAGTCAAAATTAATCTTCACCCCCCACCCCATCCCCACGATCACTCTAAACAATTTATAATTGCAAAAATTGAAATTATTGATGTTCCTTTCGTTCTATTTTTCGTGGCTCAGCAGTTCTTACCTAGACCCAGCAACATTTAGCTGAGCCTGCGCCACACCCGCAACCAATTTTGAAAAAAAAAGTCCCCCGAAAATTGTTAATCAGAATAAGCTACATTAAGAATGTTAACATTTAAACATACATCTAAATAATTTAGATCTTAAAAAATACTCCTTCCTTACCAAAATACACTACAATTCTAGTTGGAAAACAATCTTCTCCTTTGTCAAAAACCACGTTTTTCGTAGGCTTTAGACCGATTCATCAGGATAACTGTTTTAGCGAGGAAAACTTTTTAAAGAAAGTAACTGGGAAAATACCACAGTAATTGCTTGCATTTAAAAATGTCGCACTCTATGTTAAAAATAGTGACAATTCAAACTGGAAAACAAAGTTCTCCTTTTCAAGATCACGTTTTTCTGTAAACCTTAGATCGATACAACAAGCCACCTTTTTTCTTTGTTTTAAGCACAATCAAACAAATATTTCAAAATTTAAAGCAATTAGTAACAAAATGTACCAATTCCTTTTTCAACCATTTAAATAAAATCCGGGCTGTTAAGTTTCAAAAGCAAACGCTTTAGTATATAATTATGTACTTATCTTTCCCATAAATAATAACATCGTGCATATTTATGCACAGTTCTTTAAATCATTCCAAAAATTAACATAGGCATAATATTTCTATGGAAACATATATTGCTTGCGTAGATTTACATTATAGCCTTTTACGAGACCCTATAGAGCTCACTGCAGTTGCCACAGTAGCAAAAAATTATTTGCACGGAGCCAAACCTGGTCAAGTGAGATGTATTAATACAGTTGTGAAAGGTGGTATAATGGTGAAATCTTCCAAATGATTTTTATATTGTTTTGCGAAATTGGGAGTGTATAAATCAACGAAATCTTCTAAAAGATTTTGCCGAATCGGAAGTGTATAAATCAACATCGAGCCAAACCTGATCAGGTCCGCTGCATTAAAAAAGTTCGTAAAGGCGGTACAATAATGAAATCTTTCTAATGATTTTTATATTGTTTTGCCAAATCGGGAGTTTTATAAATCAACGAAATGTTTCAAACGATTTTACCGGATAGGAAGTGTATAAAATTAACATCGAGCCACACCTGGTCAAGTCCGTTTCATTGATACAGTTAGAAAAAACGGTATAATGATGAAATCTTTTAATGAGCAATACGTAACTGAACGAACAA
>JASANE010014942.1:0-27370 GCA_030248225.1 Trileptium ribeirensis
AATTGTATCAATTGCACGATTTTTGTAAGAACAATGATCGTTGTTGCTACAATTATTAATATGTTTTACAGCAACAGTTAGTATCGCTTCGTCATTTTAAATGTACCACTAATCGTGAACATTGATACAAATTTAGTGCAATAAGGAATATGGCACTACAGATTTTGTATCAATAAGCATCATTATTGCCACAAATTATGTAAGTATAAACATGACAATACGTATTATAATGTGCAGTGAGTCCACACATTTATCTATGAATGCTGCATTAATATGTAACTATCATAGCTTCCAAGAGTTTTTTCCCGACGAGTTGTCTCCTCTTATTGCTTAGAAACATTCGGGATCACATGGTCGGCAACAAAGTATGACTCACCTTACTAGCGACGGTAGTATGCAAATGCTTGAGGCCTGTGGAAACAAATCCGGTGCGCGCAGGTGGGATGGGTAAACAGCCAAAGAAAACAAAAAAGATTCCAAAATGCCCACGCTAATTACATGTTATGATACATATCACCTACGTCCCATTTGTGACAAACTAGAAAAAGGATCATCGAGTTGCATCCAATGTTTGAACTGTAATCTGTGGCAGCACGACACCTGTCCTGGAAAACAAAACATTACTTTTTGTGCTTGTTTTGCTTAATGGAGGTGAGTAGTTAAACCGTGTTACAAATCTTAGTATGAACCCTTTGCCGAATTCGTTTACATGATTATAGCAGCTTGAAAAGTGCGACGATTTGTTACAATTACGTATCTTGCTACATTAAAGTTATCTTTCGAATAATTCCTAAGCTTGTAAATTCTTAGTTGATGTAGTTCTTTGATAGATTGAAATTACTCGCCGATGTTACTCATTATGTTTTCTTTTGTTACTGTTGGACAAAATTGACATTTTGTAAGCATCCAGAATCTTTAATCCTTTATGTTTTTGTTGTTATGACTGAATCTGGATTTGATTAATATCTTGTGAAGATATATGGTATTTCTGCTGTTTACATTGCGCAATATGCTAGAACAGCATCATTCGTGCGATAGTTTGGGTGGTGTTTGCCAAATTTTTTGACATACCATATTAAGAATCCTGAGTATGTACCTGTTTTGGAATACCTGTTATTTTTCATTCACTATTATCAAGATAAATGATTCCCATGTTTTTTAAAAACTTTTAATTAAAGAGTAGTTAGCTCTGGGTATTGTCATTTTCCGACGGTGTGACGGACACTGTGTCCTTTTTGTAGTTTTATTAACGGTACGCGGCGTACATAACATTCTGTCAGTGTACACATTTTCTAAATACAAATATTAAATTTTTCAAGAATAATATAATCACCAGTGTGCCGTACTGTTTTTTTCGCTAAATAATAGCTGCTAAAGGCATGTTAGACACGTAAACAAAAATGTAGCTAACGGTTTGTCGTATACCTTCAAGAAATTATCGGTATGAGTGTTACTGACTGTGCATACTGTAAAGTCGCGACTATAAGTGGACAAAACTTCAAAACTGTATGGACATTATAACGTAAACACCGTATAACTCCCGTAGAAATGGTAAAAAGCTTAAGCTTCGGATTCTTGAAAAGTGTTAGTGCAGAGTTTTCTTTGAACTGTGTAGTATATTTTGTTGTAATATTTAAAGTAAAGATCATTATGAAAAAATCTTGCCAGTTTTAAGACGGCTGCCATGTAGATAAAGTTTTACGCGCGTTCGATGACCTGGCTGCTTGGCATAATCCTTTGCATAATTTTATTTTTTTAAAATCAGCTATGCTACAGATGGCAATGTCGTATGCTGCGTCAGTCAAGTCAGTCAGTCAGAATAATCAATAATATCTCCAAACACAAAAGAGAAGAATAATATTTGTTAAAATATCGCAAAGGTGAGCGCATGCTCTTTAGCACTCATCATCATGCCGCAGTGCCTCTATCTTTACTTCTTCACACAAAAATCTTTGTACCGCCTTAATGTCCACGATCCGCGTGACTGTCCACAATAATCGCCCAATAATATAATGCTGATATGCTGCTGCGCAAGTAACCGATAATCAGGGATGCCTCTGTGTCGTTAACCAAATGAGCAAAAGTCCAAACTCTTTAAGCCACTAGGGAACAGAAGTAAACTTTTAACACCACCACCATGTCCAAACCACAATATAAGACTGACTTACGATAACCGCACAAGAAAATCACTAGAGAACGTCCAACCAGTGAACAAAACTCTAAACTGTCGCGCAATAACTAACGAGTAAGACTGGCGAATAATTAAAGTGAGGCTAAGCAACACAAATGTCTAACTATCCGACTGTTGAGCTAAAGTGAGGCAGAGCAATAACTGTCAAACAACTGAAGTAAGGCTCACAGCGAACCGCGTGCTGGTTTAAATATCTAAGCTGCAACTAAGTAGAATGTTATTTCAAAACAAATAGGAAATATATCTCATATTTTAATGATCAATTCAGGGAACATCACTAACTATTATTAGCAGAATGTTTTGACTCAGTTTGCCCGGTGTAGATAAAATAGTCCCAATATAACTATATGTCCCGCACAACAAAAGTCAATAATTGATTGAAAACAACCAAGAACTGTTGTATTTATAAATAATAGTAGTTTATTTAAAGGAATATAACGTTTTAAACGCCAACAGAAATAAAATTCTGAAAGACGACCCTCTAAACTGTCCGAATGTTTTTAAACGAAATTAACAGAAATATAGATTCCGCTGTATAATCCCGAATAACACTCAACACAATACAATTAGGCTGAATCTCATAAGAACAATCCCTTACAACAGCAGAGAGAACATCGTGGCAATGATTAGAAACTCAGTTCAGGCATGTCCTATATATACATAAATACATTCACATATAACGACATATACAAATACAACGGGCTCTGGTAAAATATCACAAATGCACTGCCGAGAGCAATTGTTGATAAAGCATTAAATTGAAGACGATATATAATAATTATAACTATACAGTATATAACTGAATGCATGTGTGGCGTCGGGCACTGCACAACCTTATTAACAAGAACCTATAAAGAGCCGGTGGTGACCGAAGCGGTTATAAAAACAAATAGGCGGGGATTAATATATAAAAAGGCAAAAATCTCTAGAGGGTCTCAATAATGTCCACAAAAACATTACTTACTATTTCTGTTCGGATTTATGTATGTAATATATTTTCACACAAAGATAAGAAGCTCCATTAGGCCTAACGCGTTAAACGTATAGAATATATGCATAAAATCCGTAGCTTTAAGCATTTTATCAGCAAAAAAAAAAGAAATACAGCTAAGACACTACAACGGACGGGATTCGACAGGCGGAAAACACGTTTTAGCAGTAGAAGTAAGATGTCAAAATAAGCAAAAACTGTGAAAATCGCACCTACCTATTGCATACATAAAGTCACAGTATATAGCACAATGCAATAAATCTTGAAATATAGTGGAATAAAAGCGCTAAAAATTGCAAGCACAATAAAAATCCGCTAGTATATACGAGACCTATATTTTGTATATAACAAGCAATATATGTTATGAAAAATATATATGGAGCGTATAGTAATCTGTACTTACGTTATAAGAAAATTCGCCAGATTAAGCCAAAAAAACATAGTACCTATACTTGAGCCATCTTTCAGCAACTCATTTCCAGAAGCTCTACGACTAATACGCGCACCTGTATGTGCATAAATATCAGCATAAATACGTGCGATATGCATATTCGAAGATCTCAACAGTAGTAGGTAAATAACAATCCATGGCAGCTGATAATTTAAACAAACGTCAATAACATCTCTTGTAGATATATCTTATAAATGTATGACGCGAGATACTCCAACGCTACATTTGAAATTGCTATTTTGCACGCAAAAGAGATTTAAATGCGTATCAAAACGGAGTTATGATTCGTAGTTTATTAATAATGATTGGGCGCAGCCGTTGCCAAAAAACGCTTCAAAGTAGAACTTGATACTATCCGGCCAAAGTTTTAACACCCAGAATCAACAAACCTGAATTAAATTGCAACGAAATCAAAGCGGGTGCATTGTGAATAAAGTTCATCAAAGGGAACCAAACGTAATTGCTTAGAAGGCACAATGAATATATAGACGTACATACAAACAAGACGCACATGCTTTCAATCGGCGCGTGTTAGTGTATTTTAGTGAACAAAAATATGTACTGATTTAAAAACCATAATTATATAAATTCAGTGTTTACAACCTACATTATGTTATAGCAAAATAATTTTAGTAGTGGTGAGCGGCCAAATTGACATGTAAACAGATACCATCAGTACTGCATTTAAAATATGTAAAGGGGTATATGTTAAACAAAACGACGAACATAGGTGGCATATATTTTTAAAATTATAACACATAGGGATATTAATGTGTGCACCAAAATTTGAGAAATTGTCCCTAAAAACTGTGCGAAAAAAATTATAGCAAAAAACAAAGTTCCAAGGAAAAATTTAGAGTAGCAGCATAGTAGTAAAAGACCAAGCTATACATTTATATATATAGCATCTTTCTGTACACAGATTGAATGTTGATGACGATAAGATATCATGATGAGATACCGAACGACAAATAATAGAAGCAGATTAGACAATATTCTCATTTAATAAATTTATTAGCACATCGCTTGTTGTATAAAACCATATGTAATCCGATGTCTTGTCTACAAATTCTTTTGTAATCTTAGATTAGAAGTCGGGCCTCTTCATTCATCCACTGCCCCAGATACAGCGATAATTCTAGATATTAATTTTATGTTCTTAAACAGGGAAATGGCTTCTCATTTGTAAACAACAAATATAACTGGAAGAATAGGGTTGGGTTTATTTCTTCTACTTATCAGTTGTCTTAACACTGTCATTTTCTCATATCTTGGACTTTTAAAAATGAAATGTCAATTTTACGTAGTTTTTCAAATAAAATATTTACACTTCCTCAATTTTTGGTTGCCAACCTTTCATGAAAAGTCAGGCTACAATGGCCCTAGTTACAGTACATTGGAAAAAACTGCAAAAACTATGGCTTTGAATTTAAAACTTTGTTCTGGAAATCAATGTTACTTTGCGATCCTCTGACGTTCGTAAATACGTACGACTTTCGTAGCAAAGCAAGACAAATTCGCTATATAGACTAACGTTCACTTTACGTTGTGGTTAATTGTATCATGTTTCAAAATGCTTAGTCGCAGACCTGCGGGTTTCTATTATCGCCAGGGATAAAATAAAGGTTTTGGAGTAAAACACATAATAAGGTTGTCAGCTTTGCGTATCTGGACGATGTAACAGCGATTTTAAAAATCATATTCTATAATTATAGTTAAAATTATACTCTATCATTATTTCGACACGTCGTTGGACTAGGGCTATAAGTTTTCGCTTTCGAAATTATGGTTTCGGTCGATCCCCACCGTTTGAAGTTAACACATACTATATATATCACAGCAAATGTATTTTTAAACAATTTAGCAAGGAACTGCTGTAAAGTTCTTAGTTGTTTTTAGTCCTGGCGTCTCTGCTTTAAAAATTGTTAAACAATTTCGTAGTAATATCTAAGAATAGGTAGCCTGTGAAGTAGAATTAAAAAGATTCTATGCATTGTGCTGAAGTTTTTTTGTGGTAGTCTGCAATTTTTATGTATGTTGTTTTGTTAATCTTCCTATTTTTGCCGTCAAGCCGTTTGCCGGCTTGGTATGCCACCACGAAAAAACTCACATACATTATAATCACATTCATTTGTCATCTAGATCAATCGTTGGCCTCCTGTTTTTTGCTCGTAAATGAAAATGTCAGTGTAATACCGCTTGATCAAAGGTTGTGGTTGCTAAAAATATATTTTGTGCTGTTAATATTGAATTTATGAGGTTTTCAGAGCGCTTTTTATTAAATAATTCTTTATGAAGTTCTGTGAAAACAGCACAATGTGATATTTTTCTGACATTAAATATCTGTAGCGGCATGTCGCTTAGGAATATGCATCGGCTTACAAGCATAACTTTATAGATCATTTAAAATCACCGACCATCATTAGGATGTACTGGGCCAATCATCTGGCTACTAATATAAGATCTTATTGAATGGGCGCTAATTTGTGTCATTTTTGGAAGTTTTCGTATATTATTTGATAACGATGTCCGCTGTAAAAAGAAAAGTAATAAAATGTCGGTCACATGTGAAACCACTCATTCTACTAAAGGACTCTTTTTAATTACAAAAAAACGCTGTTTTGTTCTTGGCTAGGATCGTTCGGCGAGTAATTTAAACCTAGTCTTTATTGTCTGGTGATGTTAACAGTTAATTTATGTTTCCTACGAAGCTAATAACTTACCATAGGTTTATTCATGGAATTCTACAGTTTCAACTCTATGTTTTACTAACAGGGATGTTAAACCCGACATTTTAACTAAGATTGTACAAAGTGTCAAATTGACAGGCATACCATGTCTAAAAATAGATTAACTGCGGGGACGTGTGTTGTTTAGGTTATTCAAATCCAGTATCATTATCGCTCGAATAAGTCTTCAAAAAACGAGCCTAAAAAACATTGTTATAGCCTCTGTGTTGGGTCACAAGTTTTGTTAATACCATAAGTAACAATATAACTGAACATTGATATAAGTTCTCTCTTCAAGACAAGTCATAAAAATGCTCTTCTGTGTTACTGTGCCATTAAAATTACACCACCTTTCTGATATTGGCTTCGGTTCTCACTCTCAAATCAGTAAAGGATCCGACATTGGCGTATCGTCTCGAAATGGTAACCCACTGTAAAATCTAAACTTGATTAGTTCTAGGCTCAGTAGCTCAATTGCCTTCTGTCGAACTAGCTGTGGTTTACCAGAATAGCTGCATTAAACCCTACATGCATAATTTAGTGTCCCTATCACAGTGCATATTACATAGCGATTTGATAATCGAATTCGTCGTGCCTGTAGTCGTAGATGTGTTTCCGTTCACGTGCATTATGAGGTCCCTTAAGGAATCGCGAAATAGCTTTTCAATCGTGTGGTAGAAGAGTATGAAGCTCTGTGTCAAGTACGTCAAGTAGAATATGACATGAGCAGCATGCCAATGCCCTCTCTGGACACACAACTGATGACTTTGAGCTAATAGTGTTTTAACAAATTGTCAAAAATTGTTTCAACTGGTATATGTTATGAAAATATCTTCATGAGTTTTCTTTGCTAGTCGTAAAGCGCTGTCGCTACTTACGACGTCGCCGTTAGTTGTCGTGGTTATATCGTATGCTGTTGCAGTATTCGCCATAATTTGACTGTCGTCGATCGCCATATATCGATATTCAAGAATCGCTGTAGCACAACAAACAATCGCCAGAAACACACAACATAAGGTGAACCCGACGTGATAATATCCCTATTTTCACTACGACGAGATCACTGTGATATAATTAATATGATAAGGTGCAAACGATCTAAATTGAGATAAATCGGTAAATTAGACCAGTTTAAAAGCAAATAAGATAGCTAAGACAATTAGCAATTTATTATTTCATAGTCACTGAAAATGCGTCGGAAACTAGGAAACTATTTTTTTTTGTTTTTTATTCTCTTCCATACATGGTATTCAAATAAACACGGCTCAATTCTCACGCATGCACACAGACAACAAAAACATTGTTGGTTTTCATGTGCATTCGTTCAAGTTTCTGTAACTCTTAGCCGACCTTACGCATATACCATACTTCGACATACAAAATTTTATGCTAAGCATATCCGGTCAGAATGTTTTGGTATGTGTTTCTTATTAAATGCACGACATACTAGATCCCTCACATGGCTTCTTATTATGGCAGGCGATGTAGAAATAAATGCAGGTCCCTTCGATTTTAATCAATATACAAAACATGAAATTGAACGAGTTTTGCGGATTTTGCACGAAACCGAACCCGAATACAATATAGCGGGGGAACCCGCAAAGAGGACTTAATTAATCAACTACAACCATATGGCGAAAATCTCCTTCGCGTTATTTTTACGTCTATAAAGACCTAACTACCCACACGATAATGCTCGTGCGAGGCACGAAAATGATGATATTGGAAAACCCTTTAAACTGCCAGATTTTTTGAAAATGATACTAAACGCTGGTTTGAAACAGTTGAACAAATCCTCGCTGGTTCAACTGAAACTGTTCGCAAAAACAGCCTTTTACGCGCAGTCCCAGTATCTGCGCTTAAACAATGTGGCGCGGAAGTCGATCTGACCTTCGAACAAATAAGGGATCAAATAATTAAACATTTTGACGACACTGCAGACGACAAATTACGGAAAATGCTTAGCAACAGTGTTTGAGAGACCAAAAACCTTCATCTGCTCTTCGACATCTTAAGCAACTCTCACCAAGCAACGAAAACTTAGTGAAATTACGTTTTTTCGAGATATTACCAACTGAAATTCGTGTAGTTTTATCCACATTAGGTGACGATACTCCCCTCGGTCGCTTAGCTGATGCAGCTGACCAGATGATTGACCAAATGCCACAATCTGGCAGAACCTCTAACATCACTCGAAGTGAATTATCAAGCAAATCACAAAGTGGTAATGACATTGGAGATTTGAAACAAGTATCAGAATTAACTAAAGCTGTACTTGCAATAAGTACCAGTTTTCATCCTAGCCGATTTCAATACCAAAATGCTAACCACGGATTTCGAAAACGCAATAATATATCATCGTAACCGCACTTTATCGCGAAATAGAACCAATTTTTCGAATCTCCAAAACCAGCAGCAGCAATATTCACCGCATTCATGTAACAGACAATATCCGCGACAAATACAAAATAATAATACAGGAAACACACTGTTTATATCAAGCGCGGTTTAGAAATCGCGCTTAAAATGCACCCAACCGTGTAGATGGGTTTCAAACACGGGAGAAAGCTCCCCTCTGTCGTCGAGGCGGCAAACGTCAGAGTAAACACAGTTTTAGTCGCCGCAAGCGTAGTTGGTCAATTTTTGGCCTTTACAAGTAGTGATTATAGTTTATTGCCAAAACATTTCAAAAACTTGGGAAGAATCGTTAATATCCAAAAACCGCTTAAACTATCCGCCGCTAACAATTCTGAAATTCAAACATTTGGACATAGACGAATCAATTTTCGCATCAACTGCATTCAACGAAAATTTACATGGAATTTTTTTAATCGCACATGTTGTCCAACCATTACTTGGGCGCGATTTTTTTGCCTCGCATAAATTACTGGTGGATTGTGACAAACACATACTAATTGATGCCGCGAAATTTCATGAAAATGTAGGTAAAGTTAAAGCAAGTACTCAATAAGATGAAATAGAGGTATTACTAAACAATTTTCGCATTTGTTTGGCGAACTGTCAATCATAGATAAAATTCATCATCCTGTGAAACATTATATTATTACATCTCGCCAAGCTACGTTTGCTAGACCTAGGCGTTTATTTGGTGAGAAAGTTGGTATAGCCAGAGACCATTTCGCTAAGCTCGAAAAGCAGGGTATAGTATACCGCGGTGAATCCGCTTGGACAACACCGTTGCACCTGGCTCCTAAAAATGATACCGCTGAAGCTTTGAGACCATGTGACGATTATCGCTCACTAAACAAACAAACAAACATTGCCTGACCGTTATCCAAAGCCTCATATAGCTGATATAGCCAATGAACTACACGATACCACTGTATTTTCCAACTTTGACTTAGTCAGTGCTTATTATCAGATACCTGTTGCTGAAAAAGATCAACCAAAACAGCAACAAGGACACCGTTTGGCTTATTTTCGTATAGGCGTGTTCCTTTTGGACTGCGAAACGCGGCCCAAAGGTTCCAACGGCTAATAGGCACCACACTGCAAAGTTTACCATTTGCAAAAGCGTACATGGATGTCATATTGATAGCAAGTAAAACAATGGCCGATCATAAACAACATCTGGAACAAGTCTTTCAACGCTTAAGTCAAAATAACCTGCGACTTGAACGGAAAAACCCTCAATTTTCCGAAAATACAGTCAATTTTGTCGGAATGCAAATATCGTGTGATGGTATTAAAGCAATTCCCGACAAAATTTGTGCAATTGACAAAATTGCACTACCAGCAACTGCACGGGAACTCAAAAGTTTTCTCGGTGCAGCAAGTTTTTATCACCGCTTCGTAAAAAAACTTTTCTAGTATTTCTGCTCCTTTAACCTCACTGACTCGATGTCTAAACAATAAAAGTACAGTAAAACTAAAGTGGGACAAAATAGCAATCGATACATTCAATTGACTTAAAAAGGCGTTGAAAGAAACCTTCACCTAATCTTTCCTGACTCGGACGCAGCAATAGAGCTAGTGACAGACGCTTCCTCCATTGCGGTAAGCGCAGTCTTACATCAAACTGCTCATGGACAAAAGCAACCGCTTGCGTTCTTTTCGCGTAAGCTCAGCCAAAATGAAGCTAGAAAGTCAGGATTTGACCGTGAATTAATGGCAATATATTTAAGCCTAAAACACTTTAGTTGGTTACTTGGTATACAATTTCGTATCGTCACAGACCATAAACCACTACTAAGGGCTCTTGCTATGAAAAATCCTACACCGCAACAATCGCGTTGGCTATTATGCATTTCCGAGTTTAATTGCACAATTCAACACGTTTGTGGTGCAGATAACATTGTCGCAGACAATTTGCCGCTATCGGTGCAAGCAATTACAGCACATCTTGACACGAGTTTGTCGAGGCTCAAAGCAATGATAAAGAGCTACAACAGTTTTTTTCGAAATACGAAGCAAACGCTAGTCGAGCGCGAGATAGCTGGTGTAACCGTTCTTTGTGACAAGCTTTTCCGCCCTTTTGTTCCCAAACTCTTACGATACCAACTTTTTGAAAGTATGCATCATCTCTCGCAGCCGAACACGCGCAACCTTGTAAATGATTAAAAACCAATTTACCTAACCTGGCATATGTAAAGACATAAAACTGTGAAGTAAACGTTGCGAAAGCTGCCAAATAAGTTAAGTTTGGCGTCACACTAAAGCACCTATGTGTAGCATTCCAACCACATCTCGGTTTCACACAGTCCATATAGAGTTAGTTGGACCATTGCCACCATCCAATGGTTACCGATACCTAGTGACAATGATTGACCGTTTTACTATATTGGCAGAAGTAGTCCCAATTAATGAAATGACAACTGAAAATGTTGCGCACGCATTTTTACAAACTTGTGTATCCCGTTTTGAACTCCCTCGCACAATAATTACTGACAGAGGTACCCAATTTGAATCTTCTGTATGGAACATGCTCATGCAACGCTTAGGTATCGATCGCAAACGCACAACAGCATATCGCCCGGCTGCAAATTGCGCAATCGAACGCTTGCATAGAACATTAAAAAATGCATTACGCGCAAAATGCAACCAAAATGGGTGGTACCATTCACTTGCATTGACACTTTTAGGAATTCGCTCAACCTTAAATGAACAAGGTTTTAGTCCATCACAATTAGTTTATGGTTCTAACATGGAACTAATAACTGTGTTTTTTGTGCCAACAAAAGCAAAAATAAACAACCCTACGATAAATTTCGTGGAAAAATTTTTCAGCTATGTACGCGAATTTCCAAAACCTAACTGACAACATAACGCCGCGCATTTCATTCCTAAAGACTTAGCTCAATCTAAGCATGATTGGATTCATGATAAAAATCCAAAAACATCATTTAGTGATCGTTACATTGGTACTTTCGAAGTTTTGACAATTTTGAGGAAAAAATTATCACAATCAAAATTAAAGATCACATAGAAAAAGTGTCAGTCAACAGAGTTAAACCAGCATTTTTGCAAGGAGTTATAGAACCTATCAAACACACTGAAACGAACATTCCATCTAATATGCCTACACCACACATTGAACAACCAATATATAGCAAAGAAATTGACCTAAGCGAAGGTACCGTTGTTATCGCAAAATTCACTGGCTACCCGTATTGGCCTGCAGAGGTAGTTAATGCAAACTAAACACCCTTGCATAAATTAAGGAAAAGAAAGAATGACATAGCAGTACGTTTCTTTGGAACAAACCATTTTGCATTAGTTCCTGTGAATAACATTAAACAGTACTTGCTTATCGATACTGCCCATAAAGTCTTTAAGCGAGCATATTCTTTTGCTGAAAATTTTATCACCGCACAAAAAGACCCGGCAATTAATGCAACACCAAGCAAATGTAATAATCGTAAAGTCAATTTTAATTTTTCAACAAATCAAACGACAAACATATAATTTTTTTAACAAAACCTTAAAGTAATATATACGTTTGTTTCCTTTATCGAGTCGTGAAGGTGTAAATAAAGGCAAACCAAACGTGTATGAAACGCAAAATTCATTCATTATAAAGTATACTGCGCATAAGGATTTGAATAGCGTAACAGACTAGTATGGCTTCAAATATGTGTAATTTCTACCACAATTTTAACGGCTTCCAATGCTTTATTCTAGGAAATGCAGGAAACATTTTGTTTCTATTCCACTCATCCAAGTAATTACACCTAACCCAACTTCACCAAATACCCGATCTTATTCGGTGACATAACATTTCATTCAACCGAACCAGAATATGTCTATTTTAAATGCAATCTGCTTGATGACTCAAATCGTGCAAATTCAGTTCTTTCAACCAATGACGCGTTTCATTGTAAACACATATCATCTCAAGCAGAGAGGAATGTTAATCGTAATAAAGTAACAAAGTGGCAAAAAGTCCTTTTGAACATTATGTTCAAGTGCCTAATGGATAAACATCTTCAAAATCAAGAATTTACTAGGAATTTGTTACAGACAGGTAATTCATATCTAGTAGAAGCAAATCCGTTTGATAATTTTTAGGGAGTCGGCATGAAATCATCAGATGTCCCAGCATTTGCGACAGACCGTACTTTTCCTAATTCTGATAACATGGGTAAATTATTAATGAAATTCGCAACATATCTATGGGCGTTAAACTGTTCGTTACCGATTCAACGGGAAAAACGTCCAAAGTGATAATTTTACAACTACGTATCTCTTGGAGTGGTGCCAAGCTACAAGGAATATTCCGCATAGCCGAATTTGTAACACATCAAGGTGTTAGCGATATCATTATTCTGGCAGGAACTAACAACATACCACTTGACAAACCATGATCTAATATTAATAAACCAAGGCGTGCAACCGACGACACTTTTTACGGGAAGAACTTGCCAAAATTGTAAAAAAGTTTGATCAGAATATTAAACAATTCTATTCTAAATATGCCAGGATTCGGCTTACAATCTCGGAAATTTTTCCAAGATCAGGGGACGCACCGATTAACAAAACTCAATTTTATCAGACGAGTCGTCTGCAGCGAGCCGTAATCTGAAGTCGCAGACGACTATTAACAATATTTTCCGTGACTACCCAATTCAACTATTGCTGATGGAACAATATTTTAATGATGAAAGATATTTCAATAGAGATGCTTTGCACCTTAGTGTTATCGACACTAACAAATTGAAAACACTACTCGATAAACAAATTGCTTAAACGAAAGTTTAGTTTATTCTAGACAGGGATGAGTCAATTTAAGACTTTAGTCAAGTCATTATCTAAATGCTCCGTTACTCAGAAGGGGGGTAGTGTGAAGCAACAGAATTCCTTAGGTAAGCGTAATTCATTATTCCTTGCATTAAAAGTTCTGTAACTGGATTTTTCTTATTCGAAGTCTGGATCGACGGATGAACATAGTCAAGCTGCAAAACGGTTCTGGGTGCGGACTAAAAAATAAGTAGTATTACATCGCAGAAGCTCTTGATTTTCACTAGAATCAGCCCAGATATTTTAGATATTTTTAATGTCGAAACACTCGCGTTACAAGTAAAAATAACGTGATCCCAGCTGTTAATTATTTGAGTTTTCTTTGGTAGTCGTAAAGCGCTGTCGCTACTTACGACGTCGCCGTTAATTGTCGTGGTTATATCGCTATGCTGCTGCAGTATTCGCCATAATTTGACTGTCGTCGATCGCCATATATCGGTATTCAAGAATCGCTGTAGCACAACAAACAATCGCCAAAAACACACAACACCAACTACAAAGAATTTGTTTCTCGTTCTGAGTTTTTTCTCTTCCTTCTCGCTAGCTCAATTTTTTTACTTAGCAAGTGTAATTTCTTAAAAGTTTAGTATTAAAAGAAATACAGTACGCTCTGTCTTAAGCGGATTGCGAAACAAGAAAATTGATTTTTTGGTGATGGCCAAGAAAAATTAAATATAGCCTCTTTTTCTTATAGAACGTCTTATGTGGTAGAACCCCTGTAATCTGCGGTTAGGTAACAATTGCTGACCAGTTTTTGGATTTTGTTACTTGTCGTTTTGTGCAATTGATCAAAATACTGCAAAAGTAGGTTTTCATCAACATAATCAGAGGATTAGAAGCCTAAGCAGTTACTAAAATGTTGATTCACCGGTCGGCTGTCAAATGCTTGTGTTATCCGATTAGGAGGTGTAAGATTAAGATTGTCCCGTTGATGTGCAATTACGCCGCCGTAGTTTGTAGTTCGAGGAGCAGTATAGATACAGTAATAGCATAAAAATTAAATTGTAGTTAATGAAAGCCATTCCTCCCTAAGACTAGAAATCCTGGACCGTTGGTCAGTGAGCTATGGAATTTTTATTGTTGAATGCTGGTTGCGAGGTAGCCTCGTAGCGCGAAATCAAATCTACCACCATGGTTTTGCCATACAATTGTAGGATCCGACTGACAACTAATGCAGCATTCACAGACAAATGTGTGCACTCACTGCACATTGTAACCTGTATGAGCATGATTATGGCTACAAAACGTTTTTAAAACATGTAACAATAATTCGCATTGTTATTACACGTTTAGTGCAATAATCGTGTCATTTGCACGATCTTTGTAAAAACAATGCAGCTTATTGCTACAAATATTAGTATGTCTTGCAGCAATAGTTGGTATTACTACTACACAATTTGTGCACAGTGCACGCTTGTTGCATTATATGTTATTACATGTTTAGTGCAATAGTCGTGTTATTTGCATGATCTTTGTAGGAACAATGCAGCTTATTGCTACAAATACTAGTATGTCTTGTAGCAATAGTTACTACTACACAATTTGTGCAAAGTGCACGCTTATTGTATTATTATTGTTGTAGCAATATGCGTTTTTATTATTAGCAACTACCGAGATTGTAGAACGAAGTGAACACCTAGGCTTTTTTTAATTTCGTGATTCATAAATTTCAAAGGTAATGAATCGTCATTTCGGTCATTGGAAGAAAACAATAAAGAGCTCTTCGGTTAACCTAGTTGCTTAGTTTGTATTATAGGTGAGAACAAGCCTGGGTTTTGAGATCAATGCGTTTGTTTTCATTTTAAGATTAACCCGTTTGCCAAGGCGGGCCTGGGCGCCCATTTCTCTCCGAGATCAAGGTCCGGCCCGTTTGGTGAAGCGGGTAGGCTCGGCCCGACCCGTTTGGTAAAATTACTACGCAAGGTCCGGCCCGTTTCGTTACTACATGAGCAACTTATCAAACGTTAGCAACTTATCTTTTTGAAACTGCACAGTACAAGTAAAAAGCGCCAAATTAGCTCGCAGCAGCAGCAACAACAGCTGCAGTCAGATCCTGCCACACGACCTGGCTCAAATCCAGACTATCCCGACTATGCTGAATGGGTATCGCCAATATTATGGGTTCGAACGATACCAAACACACGAGAGGTAGACGCAGTATTGGGTCCTGACCCATGCAGGGTCATTTATATTTATTAATGTAGGAGGTTTCAGCGGGCTCTCCCGGGTTAACGGCTGGACTCGCCATGAGAAAGCGGTTCAGACCGCTGTCCCACGGGTAGAAATTACAAGAGTGTTAAAATGATGAAACCAAAGATAATCTTGCTGAAGGTGGGAGCCCTATTGTCGGCTGTCCTGAGCTAACGTGGTGATGGATGGAGACTCATCGGGTATACCGTAAGGGATGATTTGATCACTTTCGACTTAGAAATAAAATTTTTTTTTAATTTCCTGCCCACTGGTAGACTTAAGTGATTTTACAGCGTACTTTAGCAGGTTATCAAGGGCCAACGGAGGGTCAGATAACGACCTGCCGGACATGCCAAGAACAGCCGAGTCGGATAGGGAGTTACATGCCAGTATTTAGGATTAGTGTAAAAATAATGCTATTTCTCAAAATGAGAAAAAGATTTCAATTTTTATAGTGTATAATATGAAATGAACATAAAAACGGAGGGGCGCTTTACACCGGCCCAACGACTGGGCCAATTTAAACCCGCCTGGGTTCGCTGGAATTATTGATGTCTGTCCTACAAGATGAGGTACAAAACTCTCGCCGAAGGTACTCCTGCAGGAGGAGGGAGCGGTCAAAACGCTCCTGATCGAACAATTTTATAAATTTCGAAAGCTGCGAACAAACTTTCGTGATTTGTTGAGCACAGAACAAGGAAGGGAGTAAAGTTTGATAATGCTCCTCAGTTTTATAAATTTTAAGCAACATGTAAACGATGTTGGGGTTAGGGGTTAATTGAGGCGTGTATATATGAAGAAGGAAAGGCAAACAAATTTGCTAAAAGTCTAATGTAATCTCAATCGGTAGTGTGGAAATAAATTAATTAACTTCGGAAGTAGCACTCAGGACTTAAGGTAACGCTCGTTACTACGCTAACAAATTTACACAACAGCATACTACAAACAAAATAAATGTATATGTATATATGAATTGATTGAGATAAGAAGATTGATCGTAAGATCCAATGCCTATCCTCAGAATTATGAATATATAATCTATGTGACACACAAACACTAAATTTTCGCTCGCAAAGCCGTATACGTATAGTTGTATTCTTTTAGTGAAGAAGAGGGATCGTTAGATCCAATCCTAGCCTCAGATTGAATACATGTATACCGTATACGCTATATCGGAGCACCAGTGTGCTCTCGCAACAACATTTTAGACTGAATTCCGCAGAGGCTAGGTTCAGAAGTGGAGCGCCAGCGTGCTCTCAAAAATATTCAACTGTAGCACAAATGTGCTCTCAAGATAATGTAAGCGGAAGCGCCACTGTGCTCTCAAGGTAAAGAACAGAAGCTCCGATGTGCTTTTACCCCCATGATTGAAAATTTCTACCCTATTCACCGACTTCTCCTAGATTTCGGCGCGCAGAAGAGGACAAGGGTACCCACAGGGGGTATACGAAGGACTCGCGGAGAAGTTACAGACCTCAGAGGGGTAACACCCTGTGCCCCTGCTTTTGCATGGATGCCCTGCCGGTATGTCATGAATAAAGACGTACTCTGGGCAAAAATTTTTACAATTTATTTTCATTCAAGACTTGCTTATTTAAGTTATAGCATGTGCTTTACAAGCTTACGGTGCATGTATAACCTGTATTGAGGATGTATACTATTGCTCTTATCGATGCTCCGCATTTTGCTTAGAAACAACGGTGGCGAAAATATACATCGGGCAAAGCTTAGACTAATTGTTGCTGTTGTCACCTGTATCTTTGCAATAAATATATTACAGGTGGTACAAGATGGTTTACACAAGTCGACGCCGAAATGGTCATTTGGTACACTTGGAATTAAAAAATCTGGTTGACACTGATTAGACGAGCTGATAAAAGCGATGCCCTAAAACGTAACAGTCCCAGTTATGCATATAGTACGAACATTATATGACAATTATGGCTAGCTTTATTAATACTATATATACAGACTTTCCTCCGCGCGACGGCTTTCTCTCTTGTATTAACAGATTTCTTTACAGTTTTTGCACGGACTCTTTTGACAGCTTTTTGGGATTTGCTTTTACCATCCTTTGATTGCTTCTTGGTGTTTCCCTTGTTTACTGATTCGCCTTGACCTTCTGAGTTGCCGTGATTTGAAACATTCGCATTTGTATCGTTGTTTTCATCATCATTAGATATGTTAAATTGATTGGAAACGACTCCATCTTCGTTGCCTGTATGATGAAGCTCTTGATATGCTTTTTCATTATCTTAAAAATTATAGGGGTCCCGGTGTCGGGTTACCAAGTCAAGATTGTCGGTACGATCAACCATTATGAGAGTATTAAAACCTAAATTTATAGGACTAGGTTGTTACCACATATGCTATATTTTTGTTGAATCGTTTATACCACAAATCCAACCGAATACACACCACAAAAACTTGACAATTAGAAGAAACTTCCTTAAGAAATTTGCTGCTGTACACATATGATGTACACATATGTGAA
This sequence comes from Trileptium ribeirensis, assembly GCA_030248225.1. Lineage (NCBI taxonomy): Eukaryota > Metazoa > Nematoda > Enoplea > Enoplida > Thoracostomopsidae > Trileptium > Trileptium ribeirensis. The sequence continues at coordinate 18,304 of JASANE010014942.1, forward strand.
AAAGCACTCTGTACAACATAAAACTACCTGATGAAAAAACCAAAACAGTGAAATCAAATCAAAGTATAACCGGAAGAATTTTGAAAAGCTGTTCATAACCGGTTGTCGAATTCAACATAAATTAACTTGGAGCCACATAATTATATAACGGAAACAGAACTCCGGGTAACAAGATAAACAAATAAAACAAACAACTCCAAGTTACATTGGTGAGGCTTTGTGTGGTTACTTTACAAACATGGTAGATTCATGTTCACTTTTACACTGCCTGTTTATATTGTATGTTGCTTCTAGCCTGGCTTTCTCGCCTAGTTACGTTTAAGGGAGACGTTTGCGTTACGAATAGATACGTTGCTCAAATGGAGATTTCGTAATTTCTGCGATATCCACTATAATATCCACTTAGAAAATGTTAGTTGAATACTATCTGTCGACGCACAGTCTTGTCAAATATGTATGCTATCAGAAGAAGGTATATATGTTATCAAAAGATATATTGCCATTGAATTTCAGCAAAACGTATATTATGTATGTTACTGTGCGTGACGATATCGGGATTATTCCTTGTTGACGCAAAATCCTCCTAAAATTTGCATATTTCTTCCAATAAACTAATGGCCCCTGGACTTGTTATGGGTGTAAAAGGGCTCCTTAAAATTAAGAATAATACTTGCTAATCCATAATAATAATAATAATATATATACAACATAATAATATTTATTTAGGATTAATTTTAGGAATAATACGTATGAACGTAATTTTTTATGTTTTAGATATGTAATTGAGGTTTTGATTCCATTGATATAGCATACAATTAAATAATAGTTATTTTGTGTTAGATAATTTATAATGTGGCACTTTTAACGCCGACAGTGAAGCACTTGCGCAACCAAGGTCCTTGAATTTTATGTAGGCCCAACCTTGTGATTCGTCATATCGTTTTGTCTATAGCCTGGTGATATTCACCTCATTTTGTGTTTCATAAACCGCCAGTGTTGCTGAGTCATGAATCAATCGTAATATTGTCTTGCTGTTTACATAATATTCGTAATCTTTGCGTGGTTTGCTGCGTATTTAGACATCAAAAGTTATAGAACAAACGGAGAAATTTCGATTTTCGCTCCAATTTGGCAGATGTTTTCTCATTGGCTGCCTCTCTCTCTAAGATGACTACGGGTTTATTGCAACCGGCACAATTAGTTTGACATTTTTCTGATTTCACATCGGAATTAAAATTTCAATATGAGGGACGACAGAAAAGTGAAGTGCGATTGGATCGCGCCGAAACTATCTTACAATATAGGCGAAAATTTCGAGGTCGGATGTGACGTCCGAATTCATCGAATCATTCCGATTTTGACATCACGGAGCTCAGTCGACTCTACTGACCGGCTCCGTGGCATAGCTAGCAACGTCAGTAACGTGTGAAACGAGGATTGAGATAGGAGTTTTAAATTCGTAGGTGATCAACAGTGAGAATGCTAAATTTACTAGATATTAACGAGCTGAGTTTAGCAGAATCGGAGATCTCACTCTAGTAAGAATTCAAGCAGGCCGAGGTTAGACCTCGGCGTCGAAAAATTACAAATAAATTCAACGGCTCTGTAGCTGTGAAGACGGAATTTTGAAATCTAACGACTGAGGTCAAACGTAGTTCGGTCCAAGATTCCTAATAAATACTAGTGTTCGGATGAGTACTAGAACAGTCTTAATTGTATGAGTGAGGCTAAATTATAAAAAAATGGGTGAAACCCGATTTTCTTGTCAGGGTACTCGGATTTTCGCGAAATTAAGAAAATAGAAAAAGGGAAGCGGCACCAGCCTCTCCCCCGAAGTTCGAAAGCTCCAAAATGTCAGAGTGAGAGTTTCGCTCCCAGTAAATGAACTAACCACGGCACAGACTCACGCGAGTTTCGCGATCCACAACGTACCGTGGCACGAACCCCAAGTCCCACCGTTTTGTTTAAAAGCGGAGAATTCACACGAAATATTAAAATTACCACGTCTGAGCTTATCCAGCAAACGTGGGTAACTGTTGACAACATTTAATATAGGGACAAAATGAGAAAATTTAAGGTGACCCATCGGGGGAACAGTTTTAGGACCTCTCGGAATTATAATAGCAAGAGTCAAAATGGTACAAAAAGCGAGACTACTGCCTCTCTCTCGAGCAGCCGGCTAGAAATTAACTTAAATGAGCTCCTCTTGCTCAAGGAGGCATGCAAGGTCAGTCTACAATGATGCTTATGAAACTATCATACACACTGCTCACTAAAAGCAATGTACTTGCCAAGAGTGCAAGTACAGAAAGGATGGTGTAAAGAAGGATCATCTATACAATAAGCTAACAGAGGCTGGAATGATCCTATCCCAGTCGCGCTGACCATCAGGCTACTTATCGTCATGCATGCTATAACATTCCCACCTGGACCGAGCGCTTACCACTCCCGTTCCGTATCTTATCGCACCGTTGCAGACCTTGTAGCACGGGCACAGAACAAGCCGATATGCTCGTCGTCGAAAGAGTTCAATTCACACACAAAATTTTTTAACATACGAATTGTGTCAAACTTCGTAGGATGGTGCGATATTAAGCAGTGCATGACCAGTCATTATTTGCTTTCGAAGTATCTCAAACCAGAGGTACCCCACATTGTCCGCTGTATTAGCTACACAACCGCCAGGCAACGAAATTTACTGTGGAGTTATAGTTCATACATTACTGGTCGAGTGTTGAAGAATAGCACTTTCGGAATAGTTAGGTGTTAAACTTAGGACAGTGCTGTCCTCCAGTCGTAACTTTAGGCGAATTTGTAGGCAAAGTATGCAAATATCGAAAAAAAACGTTTGAAATTAGGATACATTGCCAATTGTTGTGTATGTCATGCAATGTGTAGTACCAGTATCTTCGTGCATACTAGTTGTATTGTTTATTTTAATGATTGTCGTCGTATTTTATCCGGGATTTTGGCACGCATTTTGTCCGTCCTACATCGTTGCATTCAGAGCGAGCAATAGTCTGTTATTTTTTCCTAATGGCAACCAAGCTTTGTACTAGGACCAGTTCTGGCCCTAAGGGATCCCAGCTGCACCACCAATTTTCCTCGGTGTGGTGCCCGGACAACCCCGGCTTCCACGGCTCCCCGGTGATCTATGCGATGGCCTAAGGGAACCGCTTAGCTTAGTAGGCTGCCGGCGGGTTAACCAGGGTGTTCGGCCTGGCCCCTATGCTGGCCCACGTGTCTAATGGCATGAAGGTCCCCCTGAGGGAGAGTCAACCCCTAAGCCTGCTCACAGGTAATAAGGCTGACTCGCCTTTCCCTCAATTCTGCTTAAATCCTAAATGGAGGCGCTACTTCTGGTTGTAGTCTGTTACGCGGGAGTCTAGATCCTACAATAAATTTTGAGGGGTTTAACAAGAAGTCTTCTGTCAAACTAGTAGCTCGAGGGAACACCTGGAGATCCATCTCCGGGGTCCCGGTCTAGCGAGAATAAATTTGAACATAGCCGTGCAGCAACTACCAAAACGAGTCTAAATGAGGACCTAGAGACTAGACCTAAGGTTGGATTTACCATTTGCCGCTGCGGCGTTGCCTTGACGGGTCGTGTACTTTTCCTCGAGAAAACCTAGGAAAGCTTTACTTGATTCAGGTACGGTTGGGATCCTACGGATTGCAACTTGACCTTAGGTTAACTTTCGATGGTTTATAATTTAGAGCCTTGACATAATCATTACACGAGAAATATATCGCCGATTAAGAACTTCACACTCTAACACGTTATTGATGTCAAACACAAGATATTGCATCCGAATAGCCAACACAATCTATATACAACAAATTGCTCGGGTGCCTCGCAGGGCACCCCGTGATATGCTTATATACCAAACGGGTGATGTGAATCCTGATCAACCCCATGAGGGAGTCGCATGCAAATCAATTATCCCCAGACTTTATACCTCGTGGACTGTCTTACCCGCCTGACAGGATACCGGGATGAACTTTCCTTGACGGCCGTTTATTGACTTCCCTGGTAAAGTGCTTTATGCTATCCTTGTTTGACTCTCTTTTGCTGCCAACCTCGCTTTACTCTGCTAAATGTGATGTACGTTATACTGAGTCCGGGCGTCAGCTGCAGTCTACTCTCAGTGAAAATTTATGATCTGAAGTTTGCTTGCGCCTGGGTCCGGCTGAAATTGCGGGTCCTCGTAAAAAGGGGAGGCGCTGCCGCGTCCCCCGAGCTTTGCTTGCTTTGTACGGATTTTCGAATTGATGATTTGACATGAAAATATGGCGCTGTATCGAAACCCACCGTGTCTAAACGGTTTACGGGTCCGCGCCTATACGTTTTCCTCCACAAAAGATTGGGGGAAACAATTGTCTTGGGTCCTCCTCAGGGTCGTCGCTCGGCTAACGGGTGCGAGCCCAAAAATTGCCTTAAAATTTGACTTAACTATACGCTGCAGCTGACTCCGTCTCGTTTCCTGTATTGGTCATGCTCCTCTCCGAGCGCCTTTGATTTAGCTGGAGGCCGCAGTCATTGGCAAGCATGGGTAGGGCGCGGTCTGCCGCACCCTCAACGAACTGCTCCGTTTGAGTACCAAAAGACACTAGTTGCGATTTAAGCTTGAAACACTTCAGAAACCCCTGCATGGTTAGAATAATAGATTTGCAAAGCTGTGAGAAATGGGGACAACAACGCACGAAAGGTCCTGACACGTCACTCCCTATGGAGCAGCCGCATCGACCCATCGATAGTTGTTCTATTTTAAAAATACGTGACGGAGTGCTCTACCGTGTCTAAACGGCCTGAGACCCGTCTTAAATTTTGGGGTTAGTCAACTGACATTTTTATTCGGAGCGGCACGAATCTCAGAGTAGTAGCTCAAATTTCTGGGGCTAGCGTCAGGGGTTCCGTTCTTAATTTCTCTTGAAGGCTCCACGCGTGCAAATGACTGCGTCCGCTCCAAGCGGATCGCTCCCTCTCTTCTTTCCCATTGTTGGGTCTTTATGTCGTGTGACCTGGAGTTGCCTTTGGTGATTTTCCTAGCCTAAACTCGTCTCAGAACACTGATTCGAAAGCGAGCAAGGACGGAGCACTAGTCGAGAGAGGCTCCGTTGTTTGCGAAGGTCGGTCGAAAAGTTAAAATTGTTTCCTAATGCCAATTTGCGGCGGGGTCCCAAACTGTTTGATGCAAATTATTGCAGTCTTCTACCGTGTCTAAAACGGTCTGGAAGACTGGGTTTTTTTGAGAAGACTTGACGGGAACACTTGAATGAAACGCTCAGGGATTAAACGCTCGTAATTTTGACGGGTAGCCGAGCACTAACTTACACTTACGCTCAATCCTCATTTGCCTTAACGGCTGCCTCCAGGTCAGCACGCTGCTAGATTCTTTATTTCAAGCACCTTACCCCTCCCGTGTGTTTCCCTTATTCCTTACCCCTTTCACATCACAAAAATTATAAATCTTTTCGCCCCCGGGTCTAAAATAAAAATGGCGACCCGGCGAGCGGGGAACCAGTCGAGTATTTAGATACTTTGCGAACAAAATTTGCGTGTAAATTTGTGATTTCGTCGGGGCTGCACTTACGGGAGCACGGAGCATCCTTTGGACACGCCCGCACCCGCAAGGGCAGCCGTTGCTAGTAAATTTTGAAAGCATGGAAAATGCCCCAGGAGAACCTCCACCCTGTGCTACACAGTAGGAGTCTCCTGGGCAAAACTCAAAAGCCAAAGAAAAAGCCAAAACTCAGAGCAAAATATTAAATAAATGAAATGCCCGGGCGACAACCGCCACGAGCGAAACAAAAACTGCCGCCTATACGGCCTTCCGACTCGACTGGCCCCGACGCTGCGCCGAGCCCTTCTCTTTTATACCTGGTTTGCGCCCCTCTTTTGTCTGCCCTGGCCCTGTCATCTAAAATTTTTGAAACTTTGAAAACATTAATATCATTAACACAACTATGGCAAATATAACTCTGCGCCACCATACGCCCATTATATGTTAAGCGACAACACAGCGGGTACAAATAAACTATGATGTACAGCATAGTCTGCTTCAGCCGGTCAAAACAACATTAGCTGTTAGGCGCCTAGCGAGTGCCCCTTTCTGACGTTGACCAATGCCGCGAGCAGAAAAACAACCTAAACCTCGCGCTGGTAGGCGCGAGGCTTTTAAAAGGAAAGCTTATACAAGCGCTCAGAGCGCTTAAAATGTATTGAAATTCAAACGTGTTTTGGAGGACTGTGAATCAACGGAAAACAGTAGGCGGCCGGGGGCGGGACCAGGTTCACGCTCTGGCTGGTCGCCTACTGATAAAAGTGTTAATTTCAATCTATCTCCCGTAGGCGGCCCGTTAGAGGCCGTTTTGTAAGCTGAGAACGGAAAATTTTGGTGTCCCGGGCGGGTTATCGGGGTCCTGCTCGGACCCATTAAGTTGGGTGGCCCCGGTTTTCGACTAGATAGTTAGGGTAAGACCCTCTGAGGGTGCTGAGCTTGAGAAATTGGGGAGTTTTGGTTATTTTGGTTGAGATTTGAGTCCCTGAAAATTGGTTGTTTAAACGCCTACTTAGGGGTTCCTAAGTACTTACCGATGAGGACCAAGTTGGCCCGAGCACAAAATTTTGAAGCCTTAGGGAGCCCTCTTGGTAACGTAATAAGTCTACCCAGCCTTAAGTGTCCAAAAACCAGTAAAATTTTGCTTTTGAGTAGGCCCTATAAAATTAACGTTTTAGATAAGTTCTGGTGCTTTTCTTTCCTGAAACTTGGGTGTCTCACCTTATTCCTTAGTTCAGTTATTTCGCGACCGCATGCCGGATGGGTTCTCGAGGTTAAAAATGTTACCAAAATTCTCCACCTAGATTTTCACTTGAAAATTCCGTATGCTACCCGGACCCATCTGGGCACGCGGTACTACACTCTTTCACATATATAAAATAGAACATGGATTAACACAAAGCTTTTCTTTATACACACATTCAAATTTTATAAATGCACATGTTACCATCGAATTTACTTAGGGTCGACCGGATACCACACATCGAAAGTCCAATTATTCCATTGTGGTGCCAAGATCACCCCGTGCACCTCGGGCGGGTGGAGCGTGACGACACAACAGGTTACAATAATAGTACATCTTTATTTTTTATGACAACAGCGAATGGCATACAATATAATGCTCCAGTCACGCTCCACTGGTATCCGATCGCCCGTCACTCCCATTTTCCCAATTTCTTGACCTTAATTTGGATGTACTCTCCATCTTACATATCCTGTTAAAATCCCTAAAATTTCGGGCTGTTACATCTCTTAAAATTTTTTGGATTTTATAGACTCCTTACTTATGGTAGTAAGTTAAAGTTGTCGAGATACGAAAAGAGGGTGAAAATTTTGCGTGATTAATTCCATGTGATGCACAGCCCTTGATTTCGGCCCTTTAGGTAAAATTTGTATGAAATTTGAAAATTTAGCCCGTTTGAGCTTAAAATTACCGTAAATTTCGAGAATTTTCCGAAAATTTAGCCCGTTTGGGCTTAAAATTACCGTAAATTTCGAGAATTTTCCGAAAATTTAGCCCGTTTGGGCTTAAAATTACAATAAGTTTCGAAAATTTTCCAAGAATTTTCCAAAAATTTGTTAGAATTTGTTAAAACGAGGGTAGAAGGACGATCAATTTATTTGGTTATCACCAAAAACGCGTCCCTTCTCCCTTTATTTTCGGTATTTTTGGAAGTTTACCCTTATGGTTTATAATATTTTGAGTCTAATATTGTAGTATTTTGAAAATGTGTCTTGCTTGACCTATTTAAATTTCCCCCAACGTTCTAAACGTTATATTTTTATGCATACAATATTGTTATAAAAGCGACACATAGGTATATATATATACATCCCTAGCACGTACCTCCATTATGGCTTTGGTTCACCCCCGGAAAGGACCCGGCTGCCGGTTATGCCCTAACCCAGGGATTATTTTAAGAAAATTTCCTGTTAAGAGCTGAGGATTGGTCTGCCTGTTAGATTTATTTTATTCTCGTTAAAAGTTGGTTCTTGGTGGTCGCCATATTGAGTATTCTATTTAAAGTTTGTGCTTTTGCTTGGTAGATCTCCTAACCCACCAAGTCGTATCGATTATGCCTACCTAGGTTAGTTACCTGCCTTGCTTGTAGACTGTATTTCCAAATGCTGCCTTAGGCACACCTCATTGCTGTTATCTAGATGCGTTCCATGCTTCTAACTACCTCTTCTAATGCATTTCTTAGCAAGTTGTATCGACTGATTTTGTTCCCTTTTCATGCTCTTATTCTGTTCCTCGCTCGCATTAGCTGCCAACGCTACGCGGTACACCTACAACTATCTATGGAGTGAGGCGTCCCAACTCAGCATCGCGCACGAGGTGGGTCATCCACTCGCGCAGATTGCGACGGCAGTAGTGAGATACCATCGGCTCGCGGAATTGAGGTCGCTCGCCCCACTCCATATGTGGCTCATCACGCTCCCACGCGTCGGGCGTGTTGAACGCAACAGGCCACGTCGGAATGTAAACATTGTGGAGTGTATTGTAGCGCTGGCGATGGTTTATTAAAATCTTCTTTAGTTCGGCTGTCCAGGACGCTGCGTCCTGGTTGGTGGCGACCCAACGCGGGATAGGAGGTGTCATGATGATTGCTGTTGTTGGGGCTACACGCTTTGACAGCACTCCTAAGTGGCGTTTAACCTTTTTAAATGCCGCATTCGGGTTCGTCGCGTGGAGCTGCTCCAGAGGCGCCTTTCGATAGATGTAATTGTAGCCGCCAAGTAGGATAATGCACTTCAGCTGCGGTGTGACGATGGCGTTGGCAGCCTGGACAAGTCCCACCAGGCTGGTGTCCGGCCATCCATTGACCAGCCACTTATTGTCCTCGGCCACTTCCAGCAAAGGTAGGGCCAATGCGTCCCCTAAGATGGCTGTCTGAGGCCAGCGCACGTTGCCGGTGGCACGGAACTCGCGTACCTCCTCCAGCAAACGTCCCATTACGTTATGGCATCGTTCGGGCGCCTCCTTGTTTAGTAGTTGCTGACTG